>CAJNJA010077042.1:255-21408 GCA_905231915.1 Symbiodinium necroappetens
ATGTATGTATGTATGTATATGTGCACTCTTCAGTTCTTGAGCCCCCAGAGGCAGAGCAGAGCCCCTAAAAATTAGGCGGGGAGGATCTCAGTAGTTTACAACCCCTACTTGGAGGGTCGGGGGACTTAGTAGGTAGGTAGCAAGTAGACTTATAAGCAACCTAAAAGGGATCCTAATTGGGGTTATCATACTTCTATATCTATAAAGTAGCTATTTGCTAGGTCCCCCGACCCTCCAAGTAAACCCCTCGTCGAACTGTGAAGGCTTCTACAGCACCCGTTTAGCCAAGAAATACACCTTATACGACAGAGGGCTGCTTACTATGATGTAAGGACTTGCCGTTTCAAACAACCCTTGTGTGAATTTATACAATCCTTTATGACGCCCTTTAAAAGCCAGAAGGTATTGGGAGCCCCGGGAAGGCATTCAACAACGACATGCAGAAGTCGTAGAGCTTGAACATTCAGATAGCCCAATACCGTTTGATTAGGGAGTATCCCTTGAATCACATCGAAGGTATAGTCCTTAACCAGAGGGTGCCACTGGGTGCATGGGCCGTTTCTTGGTTTACCATCAGAGCAGCGCTTGTCGGGAAAAGTTGCCAGTCTGGCCGTTGACTTGACTGTATTTCGGTCACTTTTCAGATGCCTCGGTCTTTTGGAGTCTTTTGCATTTTGTTTCCTTCTAAAAAAAAACTGTGGGAAATTTGCACGTGCGCTTACCTCAAAGAGGAAGACCTCACATCACGACTTGTGTTGGATGCCCCACGAGCGTGGAGGTCTCCCGCGGAGACCTGTCAGGGAATGGTCTTGAGGGCACGGACCATAGAGGAGATCAGCCGTCTTCTTAGGGTTTAGGATTTTTGGGTTTAGGGTTGAGGGTTTTAGGGTTTGAGGGTTTTAGGGTTTTAGGGTTTTAGGGTTTAGGGTTTAGCCGTCTTCAGGTTTCTCTTGCCAAGCGAAAGACAGCCGAGAGCGAGTTCAAGGAGCAGGCGATCTTTTTGGAGTAGACGTGCGTTCTTCGTCGGAGGAAGAGGCCCCCCGAACGGCCATCTGCGGGTTTAGGGTTTAGGGTTTAGGGGAACGGCCATCTTCGGGTCTTCAAGCGGAAGCGACTTGGACCGCGGGAGGCCATGCCTCCACTACCGCCAGCTGGAGAGCGGGCGGACGGGAGACAGGTGTGCCACCTGGTTTTGCCTAGGCCAAAGCCGAAAGCTGTTCTGCCGGTGGCTTGCCCCTAAACCCTAAAGGCCCTAAAGTCAGACCCTAAGCTGAAGCCGAGAACCCGCCTCGCAGTTTAAACCCGGATTCCTTTGACCCCGAGCCTGAGCGTTCCGCCCCAAATCTAGAAAAAACACCCCAAACCGCTGAGCCCCAAAACGACAAGCTCTAAGCCTGCGGGAAAAAGGAGCTTTATAAAAAAGTCCTAAACCAGAAACACTATCCGTAAGACCCTGAGCCCCACCTCCTGTAAACCTGAAACCTGTAAACCCGAAGGACACAACTTAGATAAAACCCCCGGGAAGCCTCGACGAAGAAGCTCCTCAGCCCTCCTTGTAAGCCACCCCCCCTAAGCCCTAAGCCCTAAACCCTAAACCCTAAACCCTTAACCCTAAACCCTAAGCCCTAAACCCGAAACACTAAACCCTAAACCTTAAACTCTAAGCCCTTAACCCTAAACCCTAAACCCTAAACCCTAAAACCCTGAAGCCCCAAACCCAAAAACCCTAAACCCTAAACCCAAAACCCCCAAGGAGCTTCTCGTCTTGAACCACGTCTTGTCCATGTTCTTCGCCATGGAGCTGGGACTCAAGGTGCCTTTAAAGGGCCTAGGGTTTAGGGTTTTGGGTATAGGGTATAGGGTTTAGGGTTTAGGGCTTAGGGTTTGGGCTTAGGGCTTAGGGCTTAGGGCTTAGGCCGGAGCCGGCCCGCAATGGGCTAGCAGCTGAATCCTCTGGGTGGTGTTCTAAATGAGGGTCGCTTTTTAGGGGTTCGTTTTGCAAGGGTGCCGTGGTATTTAGGGTTTAGGGTTTAGGGTTTAGGGTTTAGGGTTTAGGGACTTAAAAGGGGACCCTAATTTAGAGAAGTACCCATATTCCTAACATAGATATACAAGGCCCTTAGTAGTAGTAGCCCTATGACAGACTGTTACTGCATGTTACTGCATTGGGGCAGTACCCAAGGCAGGGTTTAGGGTCGAGGGTTTAGGGGTTAGGGCATAAGGTGCAGTCAGGGTTGAGAGTTTACGGTTTAAGGCTTAAGGGTCCAGGGTTTGGGGCTTAGGGATTCAAGTAACCCTAAACCCTAAACCCTAAACTCTAAACCCTAAACCCTAAACTCTAGACCCCAAGCCCTAGACCCTAAGCCCTAAATTCTAGGCCCTAAACCCTAAACTCTAAACCCTAAGCCCTAAGCCCTAGACCCTAAGCCCTAAATTCTAAGCCCTAAACCCTAAACTTTAAACCCTAAACCCTGAACTCTAAACCACCAACAGTATGTGCCAGCCTATGGCGGGCTCCAGACCTCGCTGCGGGAGAAAGAGCCATCATGCTTAAAAAAAAAGAACTCTAAACCCTAAACCCTGAACTCTAAACCCTAAACCCTAAACTCTAAACCCTAAACCCTAAACTTTAAACCCTAAACTCTAAAGCCTAAACCCTAAGCCCTGAACCCTAGACTCTAAACCCTAGACCCTAAGCCCTAAAGCCTGCCTCGGGCCGAGTCCTCCGAGTCCCAGCTAGCGGCTTCGGGGCTTCCGGGCTCTAGCGTTGAGTTTCTGGCTTTAGGTTTTAGGGTTTAGGGGTTTAGGGGTTTAGGGTTTTAGGGGTTTAGGGGTTTAGGGTTTAGGGTTTAGGGTTTAGGGTTTAGGGTTTAGGAGTTTCGGGTTTAGGGGTGTCGGGGTTTACGGGTTTAGGGTTCAGGGGCTTAAGGCTTTAGGGGTTTAGGCTTTAGGGTTTCGGGCTTAGTTTCTGGCCCTAGGTCTCGGTGGTTATTCCAAACTCATGGTTTTGTTGCGTTCAACTCAATGGTTCTATGTTTTTTTTGTCGGGCTCTATTCTTAATGGTTTTTTCTTTGGAAGCGTAGTATTTTGATTGTAGTAGCTCACCCTTCGCATAGCCGACTTTGGCGCGGCCACCGTTTGCGAACCTGCACAGTGCTTTCACAACATTTCTGGCAGCCTCACAAACCTGGCGCCAGTAGCACTGCCACGGCAACCTGGTGATCAAACCTCCGCAGAAGGTTTTCTCGCGCCATCCGTGGACTGCTGGGCTGCGGGAATTACATTGTATGAGACATTTGTTGGGCTTCCACCTTTCAGGGCATCCACTCTGGGAGGCCTTTTCAAAGCAATCCAAGTGGGGATTCAAGACCCAGCTTTTTTCGGCGGCTTTGATTTGAAGATCCAGTCTTGCGTTCGCCGGCTGTTGCTTTTGGAAAGAAAGGCTTAGCCTTGGGCTTCAAGTTTTGAGCCCAGAGACTGAGTCAGAGTGCAGCATACGGGACATAGCAGACAAAAGCACACTTACGGTTGATGATGTAAATCCTGCATTACCCCATAAGAAGGATTATACCATAATTCCCATAGTTTAGGGTCCTCAAGGTAATGCAGGGTTTCTATCATCAACAGTAAGGTTCAGGGTTTAGGGTTCAGGGCTCTCTACAAAACACAACCCAAGCCACCTAACTCTTGACATCTTTTGACGTTGACGATACTACTACCTTTTCCAAATGCTCTTGCATATAGCGCTATGAATAGACTCCCGAGAAGACCTAGTCAAATTGTCAAGGCCCCTATATCATATGATCATATCGGCTCATGAGACCCCTCATTATCTAAACCCAAAGAGTCTGAAGCCTGCACGTTTATGCCCTCAAGCCCTCAACCCCTAAACCCGAAGCCCCTAACCCCCCCTAAACCCCTAAACCCCTAAACCCCATAAACCCCTAAACCCTTAAAGCCTCTAAACCCTTAAAGCCCTAAACCCTGAACCCCGGCAGGTCTGGGTCTATCGCTGCGAGTTCTTCACCTTTGATATTGGCCGCTGGGCTGAGTCATGTTGAAGCGGCTGCTTACAGGGCTCTTCCACCCTGGGGGTTTGGGGGTTTAGGGGTTTAGGGTTTTAGGGGTTTAGGGGTTTAGGGTTTAGGGGTTTAGGGGTTTAGGGTTTAGGGGTTTAGGGGTTTAGGGGTTTAGGAAAATTTCTACGCCTCTGGTTGCAGACGCGAGGATGAGGAAGAAGGACGCCAACAGGAAGAAGAATACCGCCGTCAGCAGGCCAAGGCAAAGCCAAAGGCGGCGAAGGCAAAGGCGAAGGTGCGACTTGGCCGAGTCTAGGCGACGCAGAGCGCCATCCCAACGTCAAGTCAACCAGAGGAAAGGTGCTGGCGGACAATGGCAACGGAATGGGTGCGCGAAGGAGTCTGACGGCTTTGAGCTGTGATCACCTCTGTGGCCGGGAGGTCGAGGGCCCGTGGTTTGGGGTCGGGGAGGTAGGCTTACTAGCGGTTTCGGGGTGGGGAGGTCGGTTCAGCTCTAGGGGTTCAGGCCCTGGGTCGCAGGGCTAGGGTTTGGAGTTTAGACTTAGGGTCTCCGAGCTTAGACGGGGCGCAGGAGATGCCTAGACTACGATTCCTCAACCTGTCGGGTTCAGGATCGTGTAGTTTTAGGGTTTAGGGTGTTGGAGTGTTAGGATTCAGGGTTTCAGGAGTAAGTGTTGAAAGGGATCAAGGATTGTATCCAAAGCCTCAGAGCGGTGAAACGACGTCAGGGATGCACTTTTGAGTTTTTGGGGTACCTGGAACGAAGCTCCTTTTGAAGGTGAGGGACTAGACAGCTCAGCCCTTCAAACTCGGACTCACACGCCAAGGCCCTAAGGCGGAAAGCCCCAAGCCAGAAATCCGAAGCTTCCTAGGGTCTAGGGTTTAGGGGTTTAGGGTTTCGGGGTTTAGGGTTTCGGGGTTTAGGGTTTAGGGGTTTAGGGTTTAGGGTTCAGGTTTTGGGTTTAGGGAATCCCCAAATGCGCCTGACCCTTATACTACGCTCCGTTGCACAACCACAAGCGCCATCGCGAAACCTTGGCTTCCCTGTCACAAAACTCCATAGCGCCCAGGACCTAAAGCCCCTGAAACGCCTACTAAGGGTTTAGGGTTTTGGGCTGTGCGTTTAGGGTTTAGGGTTTTGGGCTTAGGGTTTAGGGTTTAGGGCTTAGGGTTTAGGGTTTACGGTTTAGGGCTTAGGGCTCCTTCGAAGAATCGAAAAAGCATTGAGGCTGGCACGCCCTCGATATTCTGATCGTCAGCACCGGCATGGCAGAGCTGATCATCGAACCCTGGCAGCACCACAAATGCCCAATAACCCCTTCATAGGCCTCAAGCTGGGCTATGGTTTAGGAAAGCTTAGAGTCTAGGGCTTGTGCATTTTAAGCTTGGGGACTGAACACTATGTCAAACCACAAGGACTCCTCATACACCTCGACATCCCGAAGCTTCCCTAAACCCTAAACCCGCGACATCCCGAAGCCAGGATGTGGTGAGCTTGGTGAACGCAGCAGCCTGGGTTCCTTGTTGGGTTTATACTGAGGAGTTGTTATGAGGGTTTATGGCTTAGGGTTGTTAAGAAGGTTTTAGATATTTCTTGCGAACATCGGTTTCTGTAGGTTTTCTCGGCTATTTTTGCAGGGTTCTATAGGGTTGTGCAATACATCGGTGCTTAGAGCGGAACTTCGGAGTGGTTGCGGGCGTTGTAGTAGAAGAAGGAGAACTGGAACACCCTAAACCCTAAACCCCTAAGCCCTAAACCCTAAACCCATAATTCCACCCCGCGGCCACCGCCCAGCCCTTTGAATAGGGTGTTGGGATATTTTTTTACTATAACTATATATACGAGGAACATAAGGGAATGCTGTTATTTTTACTCCGATCCCTGCATTTAGACGTTTTGCACTCCTTTTGCACCTTTTTTTGGCTTGGTGCTAGGGTTTACGGCTTAGGAACGGAGGGGTTTGTGTGAGTGCGCGTGTTTGTGAGAGGAAGCCGATGCAAGCGCCCTAAACCCTAAACCCCTAAACCCCTAAACCCCCTAGACCCTAAAACCCTAAACCCCAAACCCTAAACCCTGGTGAGTGGAGATCGTGAGTGTGATCTCTAGGCTGGCTTGAGTTCTTGAGACCTTCAGGGCGGCTCGGGGTTGAGGGCCACCGTTTTTGACCTTTTTGGTCTCTTGGTACTCCTAAACCCTCAAACCCTGAATCCTAAAACCCCAGACCCCTAAAACCCTAAAGCCCTAAAGCCCTAACCCCTGAAACCCTAAGCCCCCTCAGCCCCCTAAACCACCTAAACCCCCCTAAACCCCCTAAACCCCCCAAACCCCTAAACCCCCCAAACCCCCTAAACCCCCTAAACCCGAACCCCTCGACTCCTCATAAGGGCCCTAAAGCCTAAACCCAAACCTCGAACCCAGGCTCAAAGCCCCAAGAATAATTGAGTTTAGGGGTTTAGGGTTCAGGGTTTAGGCTTTAGGGTTTAGGGCTTAGGGTTTAGGGGGTTTAGGGTTTAGGGGGTTTAGGGTTTAGAGCTTAGGGTGGGTGTACAAGTCTAGATCCGCTTTTGAGGCAGAGGCCGCGAGTGCGAGAACACAGAAGAGGGCGGCCCGGACCAAGGGACGAGGGTTTAGGGTTTAGGGGTTTAGGGATTAGGGGTTTAGGGGTTTAGCGGTTGGGGGTTGGGGTTTTGGGGTTCAGGGTTTAAGGTTTAGGTTTAGGGTTTAGGGTTTAGGGTCTAATGTAGAGAACTAGCTATCCAAAGGACTAGAACCCCGAACACTGTAGTCTGATCATCCAGGCCTGTATACTACTAGAGTTCAGGGTTTAGGGGTTTTGGGTTTAGGGTGCTTGGAGCGTCGGGGGACTTAGTAAGTCGACTTATAAGTGACCTCAAAGGGACTCTAATTGGGGTTATCATGCTTATAAGTCTATAAAATAACTACTTACTAAGTCCCCCGATCCTCCAAGTATGTGGGTTGATGGACAAAATCCTGGATTTGCCAACGTTGCCGCAAAACTCTATCAGAGTTTTCAGATGTTCGCGGTTTGCCGGCGGGTTTGATAACTACAGGCCGCGTTATCGGGGGTGAGTTTAAAAGCAGCATTAAACCTCCTTAATCCATAAACTTTGTATCCTGTGAACGCTTATTGCTGTAGAACCCGGTTTTTCACGCGGTGAAGACCAACCAGGGTCAGTTTTGCACTGTTTCTTGTCACCCTGATGTCTTATGAGTCAGGCCCGAAAGGCAGGAAACATAGCAGGTCTTCTCAGACAGAAGCAGATTCTCCAAGTGTTTTCAGCTTGTGGACTCCGGTAGGAATCGGTGCCTTGAAGGGAACAGCCCTAGTGCACCTCATGGGAAGCCTTTACAGGAGCATCGGTTTGGAACCGGCCATTTTCGTACAGACATCTCATATGGGCAGTTCTCTAAATTAGGGTCCCTTCTGGGATCCTTTTAAGGGTGCCGTACTAAATTGGGGACCTAAAAGGGACCCTACCCTGCCTTAGACAATTAAGACACTGGACACACACACGAATGAAGCGAGGCCTAATCTGAAATCTGCAGTCCAGATCCTAAACTAGCACTAAATTTAACTTACCCTAAACCCCAAATCCAAAATTCCTGAAGGGCTTAGGGTTTAGGCTCATCGTCTGGCATAAGTAGGATAAGTAGCATACTATGGATCTCCCCCAACCATTTAGACCCTGAAATCCCATCCCCAAGAGAAGCCCAGGCATCGACCTAAGCATCCTCCGTGCCGTGCGCATCGGCCGCGCAGTGCGCCTGGCGCGACTGGCGCGACTGGTGCCTGCCTGGGTGGTTTAGGGTTTCGGGTTTAGGGGTGTTTGGTTTCGGGTGCCCCCAAACAGAGGTAGTCTTGCCCAAACACTACTGTCTTGACAAGCCTCCAACACTGCAAACTTAAAGCCTAAACATTAAACCTTAAACCCTGGACCCTAAGCCCTAGACCGTAAATCCTGCATCCTAAACCCTCAAGGTGCAATACATCCGCGAGCTGCGACGGCTAATTCTCTCAGTGGCCGGCACGCTGAAAGCAGTGTCGCGCGTCCTTTAGATTTTGGCTTCAGGGTTCATCGGTTTCTACAAAGGATCTAGAAGGGTTTATAGTTTCTGTAGTTTTTTAGCTTTAGGGTTTATGGGGTTACTGTAAGGTGACCTATACGGGTTCTACAAGGGATCTACAAGGTTCACAGGTTTTGGGCTTTTGGGGTTTGGGGTTCAGGGTTAGGTTGCCCTAAATCCCTAAAGCCCTAAAGCCCTAAAGCGCTAAAACCCTAAAACCCTAAAGCCTGAACCCTGAAACCCTAAAGCCCTTAAAACCCTAAAACCCTAAACCCCTAAAGCCCTAAAACCCCAAAACCCTGAACCCTGAAACCCTAAAACCCTAAAGCTCTAAAACCCTTAAACCCTGAAACCCTAACCCTAAGAGCCGTTCCAGGAGCAGGCGAAGGCTCTCCTCGCGAGGGCGGCGCCGCCCGTGAGCTCAACGTTCCCAACTGGGCTCTAGGCGCGGATCCACGAGTTTAGGGTTTTAGGGTTTAGGGTTTTAGGGTTTAGGGTTTAGGGCTTTAGGATTTATGGTTTTAGGGTTTAGGGTTTTAGGGTTTAGGGCTTTAGGGTTTTAGGGTTTAGGGTTTAAGGTCTACCACTACCCATAAGCTCCTTAGTAGGTCCTTTTTGGGATTACCTTCTAGGGTTCTAAATATGAACCATAAAAAGGAACTACTTAGGAGCCTATGGGTATGCCGGAACCAACTTGTAATGCTACTCCAGGGGCTCTTTGCTACAAACATGACTTGAGACACCCCAGCACCCTGTTCTCATTGTTAGGGTTTAGGGTTTAGGNNTTAGGGCCGGGTTTCGGGTTTAGGGTTTATTTAGAGTTTAGGGTTTAGGGTTTAGAGTTTACTGTTTAGGGTCTAGGGCCAAGATATTCGGGCCTGGGTTCGTTGTTAAGGGGTTTGATTTAAGTTGCCATAATAGGGATCTGTAGTGAATAGTATGGTTTCCTTAGTATGGTAACTTAAACTAAGCCCCTCAACAAGAACCCGCTATAAAGAATCCTATAAAAAGACTCAATCAGGTACCTATGTCATCTGATTGGGGGTTATGAGTCCCATGATCCTTTAAATATACCTGGGTTTGGGGATTAGGGTTGTCTACGGTTTTTGGTCGACAGGGCGCAGGGTTGAATCTTCAGCACCAGGCCGGACTTGAAAAGTCGCAGCCTTAAACGCTAACCTCTAAACCCCGGAAGCCCTAAACCTCTCAAGCCCTAAACCCTAAACCCTAAAGCCCTAAAGCCCTCAAGCTCTAAGCCCTTAAGCCCAAACCATCCAGAGCCCTAGAGCTGCCACGAGGTCTTGGGCCATCGTGCCGCTGGCACCCCTGGACCCTAAACCCCTGAGCCCTAAGTCCTAAACCCTAAACCCCAATTCCGAAACCCCTAAACCCTAAACCCCTAACCCCCACGCCCTAACCCCTAAACCCTAAACCCTAAGCCGAGATTTTGGGCCATCGTGCTGCTGGCCCTGTTCATCTACACCTTCGCTGTCATCTTCCAGCAAGCGGCCACCTGGACTACCCGACTTTCTGACGATGATGATGGTTGTTACCATTACTACAAGAAGTATTCAGTATTACATAATGTTGCTGTAAAGATCAAGCTGTTTGCTGTTTTTAGGGTTTTGGGCTTTGTGTTTTGGGTGAGGGGTTGGCTTTGGGTTAAGGCGAGGGTTTGGGCTTCGGGGTTTGGGTGTCGGGCTCAGTTCGACAAGCTACAAAGCGGAAGCTTCATGTTCACTTTTCTCCGAGAGAACCCCCACCGGTCAGCACAAAACGTTTCTAGGACTCTAGGACCGTGTTGTAAAATCTTACAGGGCTTTAGGGGTTTCGGGCTTTAGGGCTTTCGGGGTGAAGGGGCTAAGGGTAGTTTGGGGTATTCTTAGGATGAAAGGGGTATTCCTCATGAGCTTTAGGGGTTTAGGGTGGTTAGGGTGGACGGTTTCCGGGCGCATTCCTCATCTGGGGGGTTTGGGCCCTCTGGGAATCCGTGAGGTGAACGACTACGAGCACGACCTGGTAACCAAAAACTCCACAGCGCTTTGGCGAGGGCTGCCTAGACGCTAGGGTTTAAGGATTTCGGCTTTGGGGTTTCGAGATGCAGGGTGGTTTTCGGGTTCACGGTTGATTGGATGTCCTCACACGCTAAACCCTAAAACCCTAAACCCTAAACCCTAAACCGTATGTTGGTTTAGGATGTTGGGATGAGAAGATTGGCGAATGTAGCTTCTCCTTGAGCAACTGCCGACGCAAGGCTTCCTCGAGACATCGGATCCGCTTTCCCAACACCGCTCTAGAATAGGGTTTAGGACATGGGGTTTCCTAAAGCTAAAGCCCAAAGGAGCCCAAATGCTTTAAGATGCAGAATACTTCCCTTGAAGTAGGATCTTAGATTTACGACCTTCTTTGAAGGGACCCCCTGCATTGCAAGAGAGTGCAGAATAATGCTGGTTGACAGTACAAACATTGGAAATCGCTGTAGTGAAAAGTGTTAATGGTAAGAATACGCACCCTAGCGACGAGCCTCAACCTACCAACATCAACGTGGGGCAGGATAAGATGGTATCTACCAACATGTCGACTCCAATCCTGGGTAACCGTACATAAAACCTGATGCAAAACCTAAGCCCCTAAACCGGGGCTGCATTCTACGAAGCGACTACACAACTTCGCCGTGATCCCCCCGATACAGTTGTGGATGAGCCGGATGAGAATGGTCACGGGTGATTGAGGGTACCTCTATGTCCTCGTGCTGCAGCTGATCGTCGCAGGGTTGTGAAGTGAACAGGGTCTGTGAGGGTTGATTTTTGCTTGCTCGAAATCTGGCAAGTCTCCTGGCGCATATGTGCCTTGGTTTGGCAGGATCTATCGTGCGAGACCAAAAAGGAGTTCAAAAAAAAAACCCTCAACCCCAAACCCTAAACCCTAGAACCTGAACCCTAAACCCTCAACCTTAAACTTTCTAAACCCTCAACCCTAAACCCTAAACCCTCAACCCTAAACCCTAAACCCTATATCCTATATCAACCCTTAAAACAACACTAACCGGGGCGCCGAAGCCCAGGCCTACGACCCTGCAGCAAATCCCGAGCGCGGACGCTTCTTCGACGGAGTCTCGCCTTTGTCTTGCAGGGCTTTAGTCTAGAGGTCTACGTAGTTAGGGTTTAGGGTTTAGGGTGTAGGGTTTAGTTAGGGTTTAGGGTTTAGGGTTTAATTCGGGTTTAGGGTTTAGGGTACTACTAACCGGAAAACCTAATTACTGTAACTATGGAGGCCTCTAAACAACGGAATGTGCGCCAGAGGTGAAAGAACTCGGGTAAAGAGTTTGGCGTTACCAGGAGTCAACACAGATCTCCCTTCTTGGTGTTAACATTGAGGTCTGAATCGCTTATGATCTCCCCGCGCGTCGGTGTACCGCGGTTCTGGTCAAGGGCGGTTAGGGTGTAGGTTGGAGCATTCAGAATGCAGTCTTTTTGGTTTAGAGTTTCTGGTTTATGGCCCAAGATAGGGTTTAGGGTTTAGGGGCTTAGGGTTTAGAGTTTCTGGCTTATGGCCCAAGATTCCACTGCACGTGTGTAAAGGGTTTGCATCACCCAGAGAGCCCTAAACCCTAAACCCTAAACCCACCCTAAACCCTAAACCCTAAGCCCAGGCATCTTGCGAACGGCGATGACGCTGTTGCAGACCGCAACAGGTTCCCCCAGCAAGATGCTTAGGGCTCCTTAAAGGGATCTTTAGGGTTCTTAAAGGGGTTTAGGGTTTAGGGTTTAGGGGTTTAGGGTTTAGGGGTTTAGGGCTGCTAGGGTTTTAGGGTTTAGGGTTTAGGCTTCTCTAGCTTATTTTGTCAGCTGACGGAAACTTGCGACAAGAGTGTTCGAATGAATGGCTCTCTACATGTGCTTTCTAGATGGTAGTTTCTGTTGTTGGTTTGTTCTGTCATTGCTGAGTCTTTCCCATTATGGCGAAAGCTTTGGTTGTTATCAGTATTATTGTTCTTCGTGTCGTTCCTCTGTCTTGTTCTTGTTGCTGCTTACTGTCAGTATAGACGTCGTTAGTATCGGTGTTGTTGCATATAACGCCTACTTGGAGGGTCGGGAAGTTGTTATTTTATGGACTTATAAGTATCATAACCCCACTTAGAGTCCCTTTTCGGTTACTTATAAGTCTACTTTATACCTACTTAACTATGTCCCCCGACCCTCCAAGTAACGCCTAGGGCTCGTATCTCGGGCTGAAGGTTTTGGACTCGATTTCGTTCAGAGCCTCGGTAAGGGTGTGGGGTTTGGGATTTAAGGTTTAGGGTTTAAGGTTTAGGGTTTAGAGTTTAGGGTTTAAGGTTTAGGGTTTTGTTTGCTGCGCTGGCCTTTTGTTAAAAGCCAGGGGTATCCACCCGCAGTACGAGGTGTCGTTTCGAGACGTCGGTCATGTCTGGTGGATCGAGCTGGCCAGCTATTTCACGGCAGGTTCAACCACCTGGTTCCTTTCGGGTGCAGTTGAAGACGTTATCTTCGTGAAGCGGCAACATTGACATGCGACCGTCGAGGTATTGCAAGGGACCGCTGCACGTTACTCGGCATCGGTCGTCTGCTTGGGAACAACGCGAGTCCGCCCATCAGATCGTATGTTCTCCCATGGCTCCATCAGCCACAGGTTCAGCTGTGGCAGGCTGGTGACCATCACTTTGGAAGAGCTTCGACCTGGGCAGATTGACGCGTCGATCATTCCCCAAATGTTCGTTTCCCAGATTGATGGACGACGGTTTGCATATACAGGCAATCAGCGGTTGTGGGTGTTCCGTGAACTTGAGAGTGAGGGCTACTTGCACCGAATAGAAGTACAGGTTACAAGCAGCAAACTTGCAAAGAAAAGGTTCACTACAACCAACATGGGAGCATCCGTTCGAGTCCGGTGGCCGGAAGACGTCAAGCGAAAGAGTTTTCAATCGTCTAGGTATCACGAATACGGCTTCTTTGAAGATGAGCTTGTGCAACACTATTACATGGCTACGCCGGGGCGTTCGAAATGAGCATCTCTCAACCACGATGAGTCGGGATATTTTTCTGTGTTCAGCGGCGAGGAACATTTCAATATTCCCGAGGACTTACGTGATTCCGCGAAGAAAGAAAGCGATCCCACGTTAGTTGCGTGTGGCAGCAGCGAACGCTTCTCCGTCCAATTTCAGCGGGGGAACAGGTCTTTCACCGTAGCTGGAAATTCGGTTGGGAATGCAATCAAGTGCAAAGAATTGGAAGCCTCGCTTTTGCACCAGAAAACGCATATTGGCTGCGGTATGTGGATGGGTCTACTCCCTGGCAAAGATTGCCGCACTCCCTTGACGACCTTTCGGAGGACACCGATCGTGAGGTAAAGTATGTGGCAATTTCTCCAACGAGCGCGTTCTTTTGGTGTTGTTGCTCTTGCTCTTGCTGCTTTGTTCGGCTTTGTCGTTCTCCTGTTCTGACTGTTCTCGTTCGTCTCCGAAGAAAACAAGCAATATGTGGCAGCATCATGCATGGAAGCCCTGCGCAAGATCCATGAACATGCATCCTGGCAGCGTCTCTGGCAGCGTCTTAACTGGGTAGGGGCGCGCCAGGCGCCATGTTACATTCGTACTTACCAAGTGCACGAAACTGCGGTGTCAGCACGAGTTTCTTCAAAAAATCAGGTTTGTAGCACGTCACGGAAACTACTGCATTTTTACGATTAGCATTATCATCAGCAGCACCATCAGCATCATCATCGTTTTTATCATCAACATCAGCATCGCTTTAATTTTTCATCATGACTGTCATTATCATCATCAGCAGCAACATCATCATCATCACCATCATCACCGTCATGAGCATCATTATCACCATCATCATCATCATACTCATGGTCAACACTATCACAACCGTCTCCAACCTCACGAGGACCCCGGCTCCTCTAGAAGAAATGACGCGAAGCCACCCAGCTCTGCCGGCAACGACACTGACACTGACGACAGCCGAAGGATGATGACAGCTGAGAGCGTCAGTGCAAGCCAGGTGAGCGCCATCCCGGTCGCAAATGCGCACTCGAGAGGATATGCGACGGCCGACGCTATTAAGCCCCCCTCCACCCCCCCCCCCCACCCCTTTTAGTCCTACATAGACAGCAGCAGAAACCTGGGGATGATCCTGCAAAAACAGTAAGAACGCATGATTTAACGTGGCGCCCTATGCGCCCGCTGCCTCTTAATTTCAACGGCACATAGATAACCTAGACTTAGACGCCTAACATGGCTTGGACTGACCATACACATCTGGCGGCAAGCTTGTGTTCCTTCGTTGCGGTAAACTTGGGTGGCACATATGCTCGAATCTTAGATGACCCAAATATGCCGCCGTCAAGTCCCAGGCCCATGTTCATGAACAGCATGTGGACACACACAGATTTGCACATGAAAGCCCAAATAATTCCAGACACCCTATACGCACATACCATTTACTGCTGAGGAAGTCAAATGCTAAAACTCCTCATTCCAGAGACTAAGCATCCGGAATTGATGTTTACTTCGTGTTGCATCTTGCCGTAAACTTTCGTCAAGCTAAATGAAGAAACGCTCAACCCCCTTCAGTTGCTTTCCTGAAGGTGGCGTCAGCTGGATCGAGGTGGAGGCGGCGTTGGCAGGCATCTCCCCGTGCCCTGGCAGAAGTGTTCGTGGGGAACATCCATATCACCCTGATTACGCCTCAAGAAGAAGCCATGACCCCGAGCCCTGCAAACAACATAAACCCTAAACCCGAAACCCGAAACCCTAAACCATACCACCCTATAGACACAGCCAGAAGCCTCTGGAAACCCTGGGTCATGACTTGCCGCCCTCCAAACCCCCAAACCCTAAATCCACTTGAACCCCTAATCCCGAAGCCCAAACCCCCTAGTTGAAGGTTTAATTAGGGTGGCTGTAAAACCCGAAACCCTAAACCCTAAACCGTAAGCTCTACAATCCGAAATCCTAAACCCTAAACCCTAAGCTCTAAAACCCGAAACCCCGATCCCCGAAGCGCTGGACTCCAATTTCGCTTCAGGCTCTTGGTATTGATCTTCTTGCTGCTTGGCAGAGTTTAGGGTTTAGGGATTTATGGTTTGGGCTTAGGGTTTAGGGCTTAGGGTTTAGGGTTTAGGGTTTAGGGTTTAGGGTTTGGGGTTCAGGGTCCAGGGTTTAGGGTTTAGGGTTTGCTGCTTGGCAAAGCAGCAGCCAGCCTTCCGCTTCGGGCTTTGAACTTGCCCCAAGCGTCCATTCCAAAAACCTAAAACTTCATGAAGCCCCATACCCAGAGACCCCAGTATACGTGAGATGAGGGTGCCTTCGAAAAGAGCCGCATCGAAAGGCAGAGCGCCTCAAGTTTCATATCCTAAGCTCTAGCTGACGGGGACGAACAGCAATTTCAACAGAGTAGGGCGTAGGTTTTGGCGTGTAGATTCGGTTTGGGTGGAACTCCGAATCAAATCCGCTAAGACTTCCTATATACAGACTTCCTTCTGAATGCGCAGACTGGTGCCACAGCATCAAACACTACCGAGCCTTCTGAACGCCCGGTAGGTCACCAAAGCCAGCAGCAGATACCAGAGGACATACTGGTTCAGTACAGGCCTATCTAGATCACAATCTTCGACGGACCTCCGTGTAAACCCTAAACTCTAAACCCTAAACCCTAAACGGACATCAAACGTCAGGCTCGCCTGTGTGACTTGTACGCGTGAGGATCAAGGGCCCAGACTGCTTGTACGGTTAGGGTTTAGGGTTTAAGGTTTTTCGGGTTCAGGGTGTGAGGTTTAGGGTTTAGGATTTAGTTCTAAACGTTTGTTTGTCAGATTGCGGCGCACTGCTTTTCCAAGGATCCCATAGTTTTGAGTAGCATTGCAGGACGTTCGCGTCTCAGAATATGTGAGTATGACAATTAAAAGCAACACCGAAGGGGAAGCATTTTATAACGCTCTTGTTTGCTAACCTTGGTTCATCAACTCCTTGCAGTGTATTGAGCATTTTTGTGGTGTCGATGTTGTGGGATTACAATCTACCTGTAACTTCAAACCGACTCGTAGCCTGACCCCTCATCCTTAATCTCAATGCTTTGTGCAACACCGAGGATGTACTTCAGTTTTATTTACTTTGCCATTTTGAACGTTGCCCGGGCCTTGGCAAATCAGACCCTTCCGTTTGTCTGTGCACAGAGAGAATGCATGCCGCTCGTCCTGCTGCTTCCACATTGCCGGACAGCCTGTAGGCAAAACTATAGCCCGAAAACAACTACAGGCGCTATCATGCGCGTAGAATATCCCGTACATATATATATATATATCTCTCTCTCTCTCTCTCTCTCTCTCTCTCTCTCTCTCTCTCTCTCTATATATATATATACATACATATATGTGTGTGGGGGGCTGTCGGCACCTGAACAAAGTTTGTGAGTTAGTTAGTTGCAGCTTAGGTGATTTGTCGTAAAGGCAGCTCTGTATGGAATGACGTGAAGCAGACCCCTTTGTGGACGTTTCGCAAGTGGTTGAAATAGCGTGGCTGGAATGAAGCCGCACCCCTGGTCTTGGGAAAGGCAGGAGCTGCGTCAGTCTTGAAGAGCTAATGCTCCGTTGCGGAGGCAGCTTTACAATCTTCGATCCGGTTGGTGTGAGTGCTGTTGGAAACGCTTTCTGTTGTCTGATCGGCATGAGGCTGCGGATGTTTGGAAACGTCGACATTCAGCCTTTTCGCCGTTGTGACTTCGAGCATATGCATCGGTTGATGAAAATTCCTGGTTGTAGGACTGTTGCCTTAGGGGCAACTGTTGTCCCGCTTGGTTCCAGACCACGAGTGTGTTCAGCGACCGTTGTTTGTGGTGCTTTGGGCACCTGGCATCACATGTGTTGGGAGTGCCAAGCTAGTTTTATATAAACCCTACCTTAACCCCAAAGAACCTACCCTTTTAAGGGCTTATATACTTAGTTCTCCAATACCCAATCTTTAAACTTTTTAGTTTCTTATAACTTAGTAGTAATCTGAAAGTTCAACCTTTCATTTTACTGGCTTAAAGGGGAAGTAAGTATAAGGATATCACAATAAAGAACCCTAAAGTCGGAGGTTCTTTAGTCCTCTGTTCTGCTCTCGCCCACCGCCTCCGAACTGCGGTCTTCTTCGGCGTTGGGGATGGGGTCGCAAGGCTGAGTGGGACAGGGTCCTGACTTACGGTTGATGATATAAATCCTGCATTACCCATCATAAGGATTGTACCATAATTCCCATAGTTTCGGGTCCTTAAGGTAATGCAGGATTTCGATCGTCCACAGTATCTCGCGCAGATTCAAAAGCACCTGTGGCGACGTAGATGGGGCTCGTAGCTTGGTCGTCGTGGTCGCGCTTGCTGTGGTCGTTAACATAAGGCTCCTTTCTTGCTCGCCCAGGCTCCTCCGTGTCTGGTGTGAGTATGTGCGAATTTCTTTGCTAGGTTGTTTTCTAGCTTGGGTTGTTTTCTAGGTTGGATAAGTACAGGAGCTGTCAACTGTTGCCACAAGCTTTGGCTGCAGGCTTCGCTTCTGTTCTCATGTTAGATGGTCGCCCCTCTCTTTGTTTGAAGGGGCTCAAAGTGGTGTCCTGTCCATTTGGGGGCTGTCGGCACCTGAACAAAGTTAGGTAGTTTTTGCAGCCGGCTTGGCCCTCAGTGCATGCGAAGGTTCATCATCATTGCAGCTTAGGTGACGGGCGTTTTCTGTTCCAGTGCTATCGAGAGCGCATCAGAGGCGCCTCCGTGACTGACTTTCATTTTAGGGTGTAGAGTGGGTGTAGGGTTTCGGGTTTCAGGGTTCGGATTCTTCCGGAGGTACTGTCGTGAAGTATTTCGGATGAGTTTTAGATAGAGAGCATTCGGTTGTTGTGATCCTAAAGTTTTCTGCGCCACAAAGGCTGCAAGTCGCGAAATTTCGCAGCTTAGCACGGTTGACCGGCTTGGATGAGGTATGCCTGCTAGTTGTAAAGAAGCCTGTGTTATGGCTATACCTGTGACATAAGCGGTGCGCAATCACACGCCGTGGCACATCCTTGCCCGTGCTTTCCTTCCGCCCTGCAAGAGGTCGCTTCTCCAAGACCTTGCGACCCTCACGACTAGAACCATAGGTTTGAGCCTTTACACAGTAATTTCTGAGCCCCAAACCCATAACGAAGCACGCCACCCTAGGTATTGAAATTGAAAGTTACGCTTGCAGAAACGTGTTGGCAGGATGCAGGCATGCTGGTCGTCGACCACATGCGAAAGACCGAGGCGCCGAGCAGTTTAAGATGTACCGACTAGTAGGTTTACGTTTGCTATGATGGTTTAGATGCAGGGGTTATGTTCACGGTTTTTTGGGGTGGGGGGGTTTCCAGCTTTGAAGGCATTCGTAAATTTACAACTTTTTGGGCCAATACTTTTTGGGCGTTCGGACTTCAGCGTGTTCGGGTTCAGGGTCGCGTGGGTAGGTTTCGGCTTTAGTGTTTCGGGTAGGTTGCTTAAAGTGGGTCCTAAACCGATGCAGTCTTAGATCTTTATCACGCGCTCCACCGCCACAGCCCTGACGCCTTCCCACCCTAACGGCCTGTCAAGGAAGTCTCTCACAGAGTTTCTGACCCCTAGTCCTGTAGCCCGTCCCCACTCCTGAACCTTCAAGCAGACCCTCAGCACCGTATGAGCTTTATACAGACTCGAGAAACCCGAAATTGACCCCAAAACGCCGAAGCTTTCATCGCCTGATCCATAAAGGTAGCATTTTCTCGTTGTTTCGGCGTTCGCAGTATGCAGGAGTATGCGACGAAGCTCACGAACCTGCTCTTTGGATCCAACGGGTTCGACGGGTGATGCGCGAGTGGGGCTTGTGGGCTTGGCCCTTCTGAGCCGATCTTAAGCCCGGGAATGCAGGGGCCTGTTTAGGGTGTAGGGTTTAGGGAATTACCTACACTATTTTGGGGGTTCCTTATCATGATTATAGTAGTTATAGTATACCCCTAGTATACCCCAAAAACCCTATTCTAGTTATGAAGGCCCCGACAGTAGGGTAATTGGGAGGATCATGGCTGACTGCCCTACTCTTACTGTTAGCCTCAGCATCATTACCATCCTAACCCTAAACCGTAACCCTTAAACCCTAAGCCCTAAATTCTAAAGCCTCTCGGAAAGCCAGCCTGGCACGAAACCCCTATCGAAAGCACCATGTGAATAGTTCCCTACATTCGGACCCTAGTTTAGAGAACTGCTCATGTCGTTGCAGTCTAGCATACCCACCGGCTCTTTCGGGGCTTCGTTGGAGGGTCGGCGGACTTAGTCAGTAGTTGATTTATTCGACTTAGAAGTATCATAAGCCCAATTAGAGTCCTGTTTAGGTTACTTATAAGGCTACTTACGACCTACTTACTAAGTCCCCCGAGCTAAGGGTTTAGGGTTTAGGGTTTACATCCGTAAACCCGTTACAGTCAAAGACCCAGCCCTTTTCGGTTGGAGTCGGATTTCGGCTTCAGGTTTTGGATTTCTGGGCTCCCAGAGGGTTATGCTGTCGTAAGGTTTAGGATTTTAGGGTTTATGGTTTTAGGGTTCTAGGGTTTAGGGTTTAGGGTTGTACGGTTCAGGGTTTTAGAGTTCATGGCGCCTGTTTAGGGTTTACTGAGCCCTCCAACCCGAAACCGTATCCCCCCCCCCCCCCAAGCCTTCAACCACCCACGCGCGAACGTCGCAGGCCCTGAACCTGTAACCTTGAACTCTAAAGGCCAGCCCCTAAAGTCAAAAACCCTACACTCTGAAGCATCAAAGCCTAACCCCTGAACCTCTAAAGCCCTAAACCGTTTGGCTACAGCCCCAAAGCCCTAAGGCCTTAAGAACCCGAAGGTCTTACACCCCTCCTGCCCTAAAGAACCCCCCAAAACCCCGAAACCCCTAAACCGACCAAGGTTTAAGCAGATCGATGCCGATAACTCGGACACCATCTCCATACTGGACCGGCAGCGGCAAACTGGATATCAGGGGATATTCGTGTTTAGGGTTTAGGGTTCAGGGTTAGGGAAGACTTGAATATAGAAGCCTGAATAGTTACGTCAATAGTGTTCCTTAGTGTTCCTTTGGTATAACTATATCACAATATACTATCAAAGTGCTATTCTACTTGTTAAAGACCACAAGCCCGCTAAAGCTTGGAGTTTTGGATTTCGGGTTTCCAGATCGTTATTTGGACCTTACAAGCCTAAGCCCTAAACCCTAAACCCTTACAACCAAACCGAAAGTGCTATGCTCCAAAGGCCCCCCTAGCCCTGAACCCCGTAAGAAAGGCAGCTTTCATGTAAGTCGTCCTAAACCCCCAGAACCTTCAAACCCAAGAGCGTTAAACCCTAAACCCTAAGCCCTAAACCCTAAACCATAAACCCAAGAGCCCTCAACCCTCAACCCTAAAACCTAAACTGCAACTCTCATTTGAGCCTTAAAATCCAACCTTGAGTCCCCCAAGCACCGAAGCACACAAACACCCGACCCCCCCATATCTCGAATCTCCATCGCGCCAAACACCATAAAACCGTGCGGGATGTAAAGACTCTAGAAGTCTGGGACGCCGGAGCCCTAATGACTTACATCCAGCTTCGAGCACCAACCATGGAGGTAAAGCCCTGAACACTCCAAGCCCGCAAACACCCCAAGCCCTAGAAACCCCCTAAACCCTAAACCCTAAACTCCTAAACCCTAAACCCTTAACTCCTAAACCCTAAACCCTAGACCCTAAACCAAAGCATTCAGAGCACCAGGAGTTCGAGGAGAACTTCGGGGATCCGGAGGTGAAGGCCCTCTTCCAAACACTGGGCATCGACGAGGATAAGGCCTGGTGTTTAGGGTTTTAGGCGTTTAGGGTTTAGGGTTTTTGGGTTTTAGGGTTTGGAGTTTAGGGTTTAGGGTTTAGGGTTTAGGTTTTAGGGTTTAGGGTTTAGGTTTTAGGGTTTAGGGGTTTAACCCTTCATAGAGCCTTCTTCTATTTTTTGAATCGCCTTCAGACTGGAAGAA
>CAJNJA010077053.1:8959-20520 GCA_905231915.1 Symbiodinium necroappetens
TAAACCCTAAACCCTCAAACCTATAAGCCCTAAACCCTAAAAACCCTAAACCCTCAAAACCCGGGAGCTTTCAGAGCCCCAGAGTTTTGAGTCGCAAGGTCCGTACCTGAGCGATTGCTTCTTCATGCCACAGGTCTTGCCGCGCGACGAAGTTTTGAAGGGGGGTTTGGGGGTTTGGGGTTTAGGGTTTGGGGTTCAGGGTTTAGGGCTTAGGGTTTGGGGTTTAGGGTTTACGTTTAGGGTTTGGGGTCTGGGGTTTAGGGTTTCCGAGGGCCTGGGGTCAAAGATGTATACACTCTACGGTTTTGGGGGTTTGGCTTAAGTTCAGTGGATTCGGCCTATCGTTGCGGATTGGGTGTTTTCACATCAAAAACGTTTCAGACCATTTGCTCCTGTTGGGTTCTCAAGCAATTGAACACCGACAGAACGTTTGGTGCCCTGCAGTGCTTGACGTATTCTGCTACGGTGTTCCCCTGAATCCAGAATCTCTACAATTTCGATTCGGTTTTCGTAGGCTATCATATACTGTATACCCATAGGCCCCGGAGTAGTTCCTTTTTGGGATTACCTTATAGGATTCTAAAATATGAATCTCAAAAAGGCACTACTTAGGGGCCTATGGGTAGAGAGGTGTCTATGCGTGTACTATACGCACGCCCGTACCTTGCTCTGCGCGGCTTAGATGCTCGAGGTCAGTTTATGGCGTCTTCAACAAGTCCAGCGCCACCCACCAGTACTGCCAACGAATCCTTCATACCGAGAACCTCGACCAGGAGAGCTTTGCCTGCAGTTTGTGAGAAATAAAGGGGCCTTACAAGAGCCTTACTTACTCGTATGAGGGCCTTAACCCTAAACCCCAAACCATATAATATATAGGCTGGTCGTTTCTTTCGCTTTGCTCAGCATCATCTAGAAGCAATTTCTAATTAAAATGCTCCTTAGGGCACGAGCTCGAAGTCAGCCCGCAGGGTTGGCTGTGTGCCCCAACCTAACCCGGATAGTTCTCTAAATTAGGGTCCAATTGGATCCCCGTTATAGTGCGGCACCCTTATAAAGAAAAGGACTCTACAAGGGACACTATTTTAGAAAACTACCCGCCCTACCATGCAGAGAAACTTCAGACCTGGGGCTGCTGGGACTGCTGCTCACCAGCCAAAGACGCGTGTGGAACCCTGAATCCTTACCCAACGTTCTTCCTTAGGGTTCCTGAAACTATGATGCTCTAAGATACCACAAAACCCTATTAGAATGATTAAGGCCCCCATATCACGAGCACTGCCAATCATAGCAGTGTGAAACTCAGACTTGGTCAGAAGCCCTTGTAAGCACTGCTGCGCGAAGCTTTATGAGGTTTGCCGATCTCATGAAAGAGTTTGGCCACGAACTTCAGCTGCCTGCAGACGACTTGATGTCAACATGGACGGACCACTGCAACATCACATTGGATGAGCTGACTCCGACCACGAAAGCCGCCGTCTATGAGTGACTTGGTAAGGGCTAGGGCCCTCTTGGGTCTCCCTCGTAGGGTTTAGGTTACTTAGGGCACTTAGGGTACTTAGGGCACTTAGGGTACTTAGGGTACTTAGGGTTTAAGGCTTACGGTACTTTGGGTTTAGAGTTTAGGGCTTAGGGTTTAGGGTTTATTCGGCCGGGTCTCTATTCTGGTGCGGTGGGCTCGGTGATGTTGTCTTTGTACCGAGGGCTTCAAAGGCTTTGCATGCAGCAGCGCTTCTGGTTAGATCTCACAGAACACACATGATCAAAGCTCCCAGCTGGCGCATTGATTCTGCATAGAAGCTGCAGTAGCTTATGTTGCTGTGTTGTCCGGTGACATGATACTGGGTTCAGGTGGTTAGTAACCTCAGTTCCAGGTCGCATGCAGGAATACATCTACATAGAAGCCGAGGCCTAGCCCCAAAATGCTTGAATCCGATGCACCACAAGCCCTACACCCAAGTCCCACGATCTCAAGCCAGAGCACCGGAAGCCCTGAGGAAATACAAAGCGGACTACGAGGCATTTGGCTATCCAAAGCCAAGCTTCTGAGAGCCTCGGAGCTCGTGTGCTGCAGCAAGAAAAGACGGAGACCTAAACGCTTAAACCTTAAACCCTAAACCCTCTAAAGCCCCTAAACCTCTAAACCCTCTAAAGCCCCAAAACCCTAAACCCTAAAGCCCCAAAGCCCTAAACCTCTAAACCCCCTAAAGCCCCCAAAGCCCTAAACCTCCTAAAGCCCCAAAAGCCCTAAACCTCGGAAGCTCTAAGGCCCATAAACCCGAGGGGAAGCGTTGCAGTTCCGGGGTTCTCCGAAAGTCAGCACCAAGCTGCCGGAATCCAAATAAACCTATTAGAGCAACCCCCTAAGGTGTTGTCATGTCTTCCGTATAGACAGTCTAGGGTTTGGGATTTAGGGTTTAGGGGCTGGCGGTTAGGGTTTAGGGTTTTAGTTAGCCCTTACTGTTTTGAAGTAGAGTTGCCCTTCTGCTAGATGTGTTTAATAATCGGTTCCGATAAGTTTTTGTACAGCTCTCGCAGCCCCAAGGCATCATTCACGATGTTGGATGTTGTTATGCGTGGGGGTAAGGGGCTCATGGTGTAGCAAAGCATATTCTCGTGTCGGATCCTATCGTGCGGCAGGTACAGAATGGTGTAGTAACGTATGGCACAGGCTGGAAGCTTTCCAAGGCTCTGAGCCTTAAAGCCACAAAAGCCCAAGCCCTGAACCCTAGCAGATGGGTTTCGGGTTTAGGGTCCTAGCTCAAGCCTGCAAAATGTCCGAAACCCCGAAGTCTAAGCCCAAACCCTTCGAATCACACTTCCAGCAACCCTTAAAATAGCACGAACAGTGAAACCCCAAAGCCCCTAAACCCCTAAACCCTAAACCCCTACACCATTTTGCCAGGTCGCGACCGCACCGGAGTCAGTGAGCCAGCACCCAGAGCCTGGAGGAGTGTTTGCCGTAACGGGAACCCGTAATTAGGGTTTAGGGTTTAGGGTTTAGGCTTAGGGCTTAGGGCGTAACAGGAACGGGGACCGATCCCGTAGCAGCAGCCACCAGTTCTCAGGGAGAAAGCTTATACGGCTTCAAAACGTCATGTCATGTAGCACTAGAAACTGACTTCATATGTCCACAGGAACCTTTGTCCTGAATTTCCCACGGCTACAGCATCGGTGTTGCCACTAACGCTCCAGAATAGCATTGCATGTGTCTGCTGCAAGTGAAACTTCAAATTTCGTGACTTGTGTGGACGATCGTTTGACGAAGGCTCCTGTGTGTAGTCTCGTCACTTCTTTCTTCGTCCTACTTCTGGTGCCAGGAGCTGACAGAAACCCCAAACGCCCAAAGTCGTTCTCGAGCATTTAAAGACGTTCTCGAGCGTTTAAAGCCGTTCTCGAATGGCAAATGCCTGAACCCTTGAACCTGACCCGTCAACCCTAAACCCCTGAAGCACTTATCCCCCGAACCCCTAAACCTCCTAAATACCTCTACAGCCGCAGGGTCCTAAAACCCGCAAGCCCAACGTCTCAACCCAGGAAACAAGCCAAGCTGGTGCTGGTCAGTCCACGATGGCATGCAAAATCCTAGCCCCGCCACCAATAGTAGCAGTGGTCGTAGTACGACAACTTCGACTTGCATTAGTACAAACCTTCTTGTAAGATACAACATCCATATTCCTTCGACAAAATCAATATGAAGAAACAACTTGTGGCTCCAGAGACAAGGAGTGTGTTGCCACCGGCATCCTATATCCCAAACCGTGAATCTGCCTCAAACCCAAACTTTATATACCTCGAACGAAACATAGGCGTCAGCATAAGGCTTTCACGGTGTCAAAGTAGGGGACCGAAAACCGGTCCCCCACACAAGAGTTCCAGCATAGTTTTGATTGCTTGGCTTTCCTGGCACTGTTCCTGTTATGTTACCAGGGCGTCTCCTGTTTCTACTAGCCCTCGTTCCCATTACGACCCCCAAACATGGTTTCCGTGACTCCCCAAACGGGTTCCCGTTATTCCCTGCACCCGAGCCTGGAAAGTCTCTCTGCTTGGGGACTGCTTTGTGGTTCCACGGTGAAAGTTTTCTATTCGGCTTTAATTAGAATTGAGGGTATAGGGGTTAAGGTTTAGGTTCTAGGGCTCATATACAATAAGGGTTACTATGAGCTCAAGGGTCATCAGAGTACAAGGACTACTTTAGGGATTGGAATTGGCTGTAGCATGTATGGGTTTCAGAGCTTACAGGGCTTGGGCTAGGGGTGTTTAGGGGGTGTTTAGGATCCGGCGTTTCAGGAGCCTCAGAATTCGTAACATGATTTGTGCCAGGGGTCACTAATTTACATGTTGTTTCTGGCACAAATCGTCTTTATAACCCTGGCTGGATGAAGGGCTTGGGGTAGAAGCGTAAAGATTTGGGTTGCGATGGTTTTTTTGGTCTCGTATGTGGTCTTGGGGCTTGGTGGCGTAGCAGGATCAGCAAATCAGCAATTGTGCGGCTACAGGGTCGTGATTGCATGAGTATGTGCGTGTAGATTTCTGAATGTGGCTGTTTACGACATGTTTGTTGTACTGTGACAGACAGAAATATCAAGTTATGGCCGTAGCGCACTGGGGGGTTGGAGTTTGCAGTGGTTAGTTCCCTTTCTGAGACACGGAGACAGACTTGTGTGTTGGATTCCTGCTTTCTGTTGCAACTGCGACTACCTTCACGGCTCGTCAATGCCATAAAACGGTACTTGGGTAGTTTTGACATGATGGCGGGATCCACGACTTGCCCCTCACGCTGAATGGTATGAATCCTTATATACAATCACCAATACCCCAAAACCCCCACACCCAACCATACTATAACATAATAACAGAGTATGATACAAAATGACTTGGTATATGATAAGCCCCTGATCTCCAAGTCTTCTCCAAGACTTGGGTTCCCTGAACCACCGGGCAGATCCTGCCATGGCACACGAACTTGCCCTGCGACAATTTCAGACCCCAGCTTTCCTTCCCCGAAAACCGAATCAGATCTTCGAATCAGATCTTAAAACTCCAACCTCTCTAGTGACATGAAGGAGATCAGACTTCACATCGCCCCAACTGGAGATGTGATGGTGGATCTCATGCAGTGGCTAGCTCTTCGAACGACCCTGCGTGCCGGTGCCACAATGGCTCAAAAGCCACGACAAAACCGAACCTCGTAGCAGTCTGCCCTCTGTGGGTCGTAGGCTTTCGTTTCGTTTCTGGCTCTGAGGGGTGTCTGGGGCTTTCCGGCTCTACCACGCGATAGAATGTGCAAGCTTCCTCTTGGCAACTAAGGCTTGTGAGTTGTTTCGGGGAGTTGTGTTTATTCGGGATTCGGGGTGTTTGCTGGGCTCCTTGGGCGTAGACTCGCCTGCTTTTACAGAGCACCTAATTTTCACCCCAGAGCCATGGCGCAGCCGCAGCGAATTCCTGCAACGACCCCAGCAGTTCAGCACATTCGCGCGCCCGTGCAGCATCCGGGTGCACGCTGCGCGGCCAAGAAGACCCGAGCCTCTAAGAAGCCCATAGCTTTCGGTGTTAAGGGTTTATGGTAACCCTAACCCTAAACCCATAGCTCATTAAACCCCAAACCCCAGGCCCTAAATCCCTAAGCAGTAAACCCTAATCCCTAAACCCGAAAACCCTAAACTAAGTCCGAAGCGAAGGGCCGGCAATACCTGAGTTCTTGTTAAGGGATTTAATTCAATACAGAAAGCATACTATATACTGTAGATCCCCATTATGGTAACTTAAATACAATCCCTTAACAAGAACCCAGAAGCCCCAAGCCATAAACCTAAACTCCGAACCTTGAACCCTAAACCCTAAACCCCAAACCCTAAAACCCTAAAGCCCTAAACCCCTGAAGCAGCAGCAGGTTTGATCTCGGAGGATGAGCTGAAGACAGAGCGGGAGCGCTGGCGCCAGACGGTGATGCACGAGGCGCTTCCCGGGGGTTCAGGGCTTTTGGTTTATTGGCCAAAGGGGTCCATGGGTTTAGGGTTTTTGGGGTTTAGGGTTTAGGGTTTATAGGGTTGAGGGGGAAACCATAAACCCTAAAAGCCTATCCTACCCTAAGCGCTAAACCCTCGGCAGAAACCCCGCAAAGATGTCCTAGGTTGTATCAGGGAGACCCCTTAAAGGGGACCCTTCCTAACCCTACTTATGGCTCTCTTAAAACGGGGACCTTATTGAGAGGGTCTAGATCCCCAAGGGTCCCCCTAATCCCAAACCCTAAGATGTCACCCTAAACCCTAAACCCCTAAACCCTAAACCCTAAACCCCTAAACCCCTAAACCCTAAACCCTAAGCCCCTAAACCTTAAACCCCAATCCCAACTCCTAAGCCCCTAAACCTTAAACCCCAATCCCAAGCCCTAAGATGTCAACGAGCACCAGGTCTGGAACCTGGAGAACGCGGCTTTCGAGCGGATCCATGCCAAGCTGGAGGAGTCAAAGGTTGGTCTTGTGACTGGGTCTTATAAAGGGCTTAGGGGTCTAGGGGTTTAGGGGTTTAGGGTTTGGGGTTTAGGGTTCAGGGCTTGGGGGTTTAGGGTTTGGGGTTTAGGGTCTTACCTGGACCCCAAAACTATGCAGAATAATAGCCCTTTATAGGTTTCGGGCCATCATTTTACTTACTTTTGGGATTAACGGAAACTACAGGTGGGGAGTTTAGGGTATATAGGGCTTCTATAAGGCTTCTATAATCTATAAGGTATATAGACTTTCTTAGGTTTCTACAAGGGAGATACCAAGGGAGGGGGGGGGGATTACCGTTTCTAGTGTTAGTATAAGGGGTCTATAAGGGTTTAAGGTGTGTTTTCAGCTGTTAGGGGTTTGGTCTTGAGGTTTACAAGCTGTAGGGTTTGTGTTTTGGGAGGCCTTGGGTTTCTTGTCTTTTGAATTTAGGGTTTACACTGCTTAGGAGTTCCGGGCTTAGAGCTCTTAGGGTTCAAGATTTCGGATTTCGATGTTGGGGTTCAGGGTTGCCTACTCTTCCAGCTACATGTGTCACATGCGGCCCCGGGTCACAGTTGCTAGCAGGCTTTCGAAGTTCTCAGGGTTTGCGCACTTGGCATCTACATGGGGGATCCCTCTTGCCCTAAGGGTCCAAGTAATCATTATTTAAGGACTTTGGGGCCCAAAAACCATAAATAAGGACTACTTGGACCCTTAGGGTTGGATAACAATCGGATCCTGACTGTATGGTCCGCCTGCTTTCAACGTGGCCGTGTGAATTTCGGAGTTGACGCTTCTCTGGCTTGGCAGTATTGGGCTCTTTATCGAGGGTCCTCTTCGGGCCTTTTTCTGAAATCTGGTGCTGTTGGATTGGTGCTGAACCCTAAACCCTAGACCTTAAACTCTCTAAGCCCTATAAGTTAGTTGCTGTCTGCCCCTCCCAGGTCACCGAGGTGACCAAGCACGTGGCCAGCCAAGTGTTGGAGCACATTGAGGCTTTGGCTTCCATGTTTTGGGGTTTAGGGTTTTGGGGTGTAGGGTTTTGGGGTTTAGGGTGTAGGGTTTAGGGTTTAGGGTTTAGGGCTTCGGGTTTAGGGTTTTGGGGTTTAGGGTGTACCCATAGGCTCCATCGTAGTTCCTTGATGTAAACCACAAACAGGCACTACTATGGAGCCTATGGGTAAGGGCTTGGGCCAAAAGGTTTTTGACTTCGGGGGTTTTAACCTTTCACCCTTATTTTGCCGGTTTAGTCGTAGAGAGAGTATGCAGGTTTATAGGGTCCAGGATTGGTGGTTAGCGTTGTGCTGCTTAGGGCTACGCATCGGTTGATTCAGCTGAACTTGGAGTTGTCGGGTTTCTAAGGTTTGGTACGGTTGATGATATCAATCCTGCATTACCCATAATAAGGAATATACCATAATTCCCATAGTTTAGGGTCCTTCAGGTAGTGCAGGATTTATATCATCAACAGTAGGTCTTCACAACCCGGAGTCTGCACCCTACCCACACGCAGAATCCGACCAGGCCCTCCAGGGTTTAGGGTCTTTAGGGGGCCCTTGCCGAGATGCCGAAAACCCAAGCCTCCTGTACTAGCGTGCGGAAACCAGCATTGGGATCGTGAGATTTAGGGTTATAATAGAGACCATGCTGGGTGATGTGGGTGGATACTTGGCTTTCCTTTCGGGATGCCAGGGTCAGATGCCCTGCTTTCTAAATCCTGAATACACGGTTGGCATCCGGCTTTTGTGTTTGGGATCCGGGCGTTGACCGGATAGGGCTTTCGGGTTTCGGTGTGAGGATTTGGGCCATGCACGTCTCAGGGCTTAAAGAAACCCTAAACCCCAAACCCTAAAGACGAGACCAAAGTCGGTTAGAGTTGGGCAGACTCCGGGTTTTGAGGACCTATGGTACCACACCTTGGATTCCCGATAACTCGAAGTTCACCTGAACTTCAACCGATGCGCAGCCCTAAAGAATGCAACGCTAAATAGCTGGAGCTCACGAATATGGGGGTTATGTCCATGGGGGGTTACATGGGAACTACCTAAACCCTAAACCCCACACCCTAAAGCCCTAAAGCCCTAAGCCCTGCACCGGAAAACTTTGGGGACTCGGAGGACCCTCAAAGGCCCAGTTAAAATTATTTTTATACTATGGTATAGTACGTTATACCATATTATAGTATATTACCGTATGGTATAGTATAGTATAGTAATAGTAATAGTAATAGTAATAGTAATAGTAATAGTAATAGTAATAGTAATAGTAATAGTAATAGTAATAGTAATAGTAATAGTATAGTAATAGTATAGTATAGTACTATACTAAATTATAATATATTTTAACCCCCTTTTTGCGGTCCTCGCTACATCGGCCGAAGAAGCGCAGACAAGGGTTATGGGGCTGGGGTTTAAGATGGTTTAGGGGTTTTGGTTTCAGTCGACTTTCACATTATCGGTTGGTTGTTGCATCCATTTACACAAGAGATCTCAGTCTGCCGCAGGCAGAGCGAACTCAGCGCACCAAGGACCATGTGATGTAGGGGTCTGAATATTGGGTAATGCTGTTCCGTTGAAGGCCCCTTGTTCATTGTACCTATTTCTGCCCCACAACCGGTTTCTAAAAAGGGACCCTCATTTAGAGAACTACCCATATCATGCAGAGATTTGTTGAGTTGTGACTTTGCAGCCGGCGGAAGCAGTCGTCATTATTATCGTTGTAGTATACTATACCCCAAAACCTTTTTCTAGTTATTAAGCCCCCTATATTACACCTTTATGCTTGAAATGTTGTTCATGCTGTACGTTTGTGCTCTAGCCGCATCTTCTTGGAGGCCGAATGACGTTTCATGCCTGTGCACATGTATGTATGTAATGGTGCATGCAGATGTAGATGTGGACGTAGATGTATGCATGTAGATAGGCGGATAGGTAGATAGGTACTTTAGAGTTTAGTTTACGGTATGTATTCTTATGTACAGGCCTTAAAGGGGTGTTTAGTAAACTCCGGGCTTGGAAGTCTCGCTTGTTGGATGTGTGTGTGTGTGTGAGTGAGTGAGTGAGTGAGTGAGTGAGTGAGTGAGTGAGTGAGTGAGTGAGTGAGTGAGTGAGTGTCCGTCCATCCGTCCATCCATCCATCCATCCATCCATCCATCCATCCATCCATCCATCAATGCATCTCTCGCGTTCTCTCTCCCTCTCTCTCTCTCTCCGTTTGTTTTTTGTGTTGTGTGTTTTTTTGAACTTTTTTTCCGTCTCGTTTTCCCTGTCTCTCTCTTTCTCTCTCTCTCTCCCTCTCTCTCTCTCTCTCTCTCTCTCTCTCTGTCTCTGTTCCACATATACAAATGCATACACTCACAACCTAAGCTTGCTCATGTTCGTTGTTGTCGTACAGAGGTGCCTATGCATCAATACTTGGGGGGGAGCTTTGAAGTTAAGCTTCAGCTGTTGCCTTTTCTGCATTTAGGGCGTATAGGGTTTAGGGCTTATAGCGTTTAGGGCCTCAAACCTACTTTCCCGAGCTCCCAGCGGCGCAGCTGCGCAGGACATCGAGGATCTGCGGCAACTACTCCAGAAGCTCCCGGACCCCCCACGGGGGAGTCGGCACCCTAAGCTCTATAAGCCCTATAAACCCTAAAAGCCCTATAAACCCTAGATATCCCTATAAACCTATAAACCGCAAGCCCCCCAAAACCCTAAACCCTATAAACCGCTTTGATGGTGTTAGGTTTCGGGGCTTCTGGGTCCTTGTTGGATACAACTTTACATTTGAAAAATAAAAACCCAATAAGGAACAAAACATGTTCATTTTTGTTATAACAAAAACCCAATAAGGAATAAGCAAAGGGTCATTTTAAAACATAATAAAGACCCAATAAGGAATAAACACTTGATCATTTTTGGTATAGCCCCAACAAAGGAACCAGGCTTCAGGTTCGGCAAGATGAGTTCTAAGGGGAGGACAGGTCCCCGACGTCTGGGGCTTGCGGCTTCGGGCTTTCTGGGTTCATGTGGTGTTATGGGGTTCATAGGGCTTTGTGGGTTTAGGGCTGAATTATAGGGTTTATAGGGCTTATACCGCTTTGAGGGGTTAGGGTTTTGTAGGGTTTAGGGTTTAGTAGGGTTTAGTAGCGTTTAGAGCTTATAGGGTTTAGGGTCTATAGGGCTTTATGGGTTTACGGTTTATAGGGCTTATAGGGCTTATATGACTTATAGGGCTTAGGGCTTATATGGCTTATAGGGTTTACGGCTTATAGATTACAGGGCTTAGGGTATAGAGGCTTTAGTTAGGGAGCCTTCCCGAAGCGTCAGGGACACTCCGCATGCTGATCTTCCAGAACCTCCGTCTGATCCCAGCGCCCCGCACCAAGTCCTGACGGTTTAGGGTTTAGAGGGTTTAGGGTTTAGAGTTTAGGTTCTAGGGTTTAGAGTTCAGGGTTTAGGGTTTAGGGTTTGGAGTCCTGAGCTGAACAAACGAGTCTTGCATGGTAGACTCCAAACCTCACAGCCCCACATCCTGGACCCATACTTCTACTACCCGTATACCCTCAAAGCTCAATCCCTGTTCGGCATGAAACCCTAAACCCCTAAACCCTAAACCCTAAACCCCTAAACCCCAAACCCTGGGTGTCAGGATGTAGGTATCTCTCCGCATCAGTTCCGCCCCCGCATATGCAAATCAATCTTGTGAAGGAGCCTTCGCGTCCCAGAATCCACGCATCGTGACCCTAAGCCCTGTAGACACTTTTCCGGATCTAGCTGTAAAGCAAAATCTGAACCCCAAAACACGACCCAGAACTAAAACCTGCTTCATAGCAGGAGGCATCAGAGATTGGGGAGCTCAAGCAAAGCTTCGCGGATCTCCAAGCGCACCTCGAGCAAGCTTGGACAGCTTATTTTTTGCGGGGTTTTTGGGTAGAGTTAAAACGTTTAGAGTGTATATAAGTTTAAGGGTAAGGGTCTAAAGTTTAGGGTTCTTTGCTACATCGCGGGCTGCAGCCCTGAACTGCTGAAAAAGAGCCCGTATCGCTCCACAGAAAAAGAAGAGGCGTAACGCCGTCTACCCATAGTCCCCTAAGTAGTTCCTTTTTAT
>CAJNJA010077064.1:7871-21404 GCA_905231915.1 Symbiodinium necroappetens
GTAGTCGTCGTAGTAGTCGTCGTAGTCGTCGTCGTCGTCGTCGTCGTAGTAGTAGTAGTAGTAGTAGTAGTAGTAATTATTGCTATTACAATTCTTCTTCTTATTATTGTTATTAGTGTTACTATTATTATTATGGGGAAAAAGGGCTCCTTGTGCTCACTGGCACGTGGCCGAGGCCGCAGCTCGCGAGATCCGCGGGCTGGCCGAAGGAGCTGACGGTGCCCTGGCTGAGTGCTGTGCTGTGAGCTCCGGTGTTTGGAATCAGGTTCTACAAGCAAGTCGGTTCAGTTTTCACAGCCATCCAGGGCCCTGCTCCAGGTGCTGGTGATCAAGTCCTATTTCTTGCTGTCTGGCACCCGGCACATTGCGTCAACTGGGCTTTGCCAGCACCTGGGGCACCCTCTTGCAGCGCAGGCTTCTCAACTATGTGGCGCAGTTTGCCATTCTGTACATGATCGCAAAGGCGCGGCGGCGACGAATGCCTCGAACAAAATATCCTGAAACGATGCTCCCTTTCTGGTCCTTCTCGCGACGCATGCTCCGTGAGGAAGAGATGATCTGGGATCTCTTCTCCGGCCAAATGTTCTTGTGTGCTTTGGCTGATACTCTTCTAGACGTGGGACCACGCGGCACAAGTCCTCGATGTGCGTAGGTAATCAATCATGTGGGTGGCAAGCACGGCCTCCAGCCTGCAGAGCTGTGATCGTGAGGTGACTTTGGTACAGATTCTCCTTGTGGCCAGCTCAGATCAGGGGATGTCGGCTTCCACGAAATGGCACAGCGTGGACTTGATTGTGCTTCGTATCGCCCAGCTTGCCCGGATGGGCCCAACTGCATCGGCCCGGGCGGTACCGTCTTCACCTCCATGAGGCCCGCCCACATGCAGTGTTGAAGAGGGGGGACTGCGACTTTTCCAGCAACCAGGTACTACAGCTGGAACCAGTGGGTTTCCCGAACCTTTGCCAGAGACTCCATGAGGGTGCGCTGCTTTGCATTGGAGCGTTTGCCTTGAGCAGTCGTCCTCAGAAGCAAATGCTGCTGGCACAGGCGGTTTTCCCTGAGAAGGCTGCTGACATCGGAAAGCGGCTTGGTTTTCAATGCACTGAAGGAGGCTGTTGAAATTTCACGTTCTGACAGAAGCACCTCTCTTTGTGGTGCTGCATGCTCCATGCTGAGTCAGGTATGTGGATCCTGGGGAGTACGGCGTGGAAAGTAAAAATTGCGACTTGGCAGCTGCGGCGACGAATTCAAGCCCCGAAGCATCCTGAAGCCCATGGAACCGGAAACGGATGTAGTGACTTTCATGTATTGAAGTATCCGAACGCGAAGTGTGCACATCAAGCTTCTTGGCAAGGCCGCATACTCTGCTGCATGCTCTTTATTGTCAGCGTGCTGGATGACGTGATGCTTGTCTGCAGGCAGTTTGCCGTGGCAAGATGCGGCAGGATGTGTTGATTCTGCCGATATCCTGACTCCCAGCATCTAAGGATTGGTACGTTCAACATGGCCAGAGTTCTGATAGACGTGCCCACGCGGGTGGTGTCCTTCTATCGTTACGCCAGTGTCAACCGAAGTTCCGCCGGATTGTGCCTCTTTGACCCAAGGCGGACCTCTGGATAGACTACGAGCCTCCCGGTGAGAGCTGGGCCAGCAAGGAGCACCAGAGAACAGTTCCCAACCACGGTGAAACTCAGAAAGTTGGGCTTTCACGCTCTGTTGTGGGCCGAAGGGACGGATTTGGGAGACCAGAGTTATTCAGGGTGCATGGGCTCGAAGGGACGCGAGCGGTTGAGTTAGTTAGATCATTTGAGTGGCAGCAGGGGCACCACTGACAACGTCCGCCGTCTTCTTTGAAGGACCATGCCAAGACCATAGCCGGCAAGACTGAAATCGACTTTGTGAAGCTGAAGATCGCAGGCACACCGCACGACACCCTCCTAACAGGAGGCTTCCAAGAAAGCCAGTATAGGCATCTTGAGCCCCATGATCAGCGCGAGAAGGAATGCCCTTGTTCTGGAAGATCGTGAACATCGTCATCATCCTGCCAAGCGCCGAGAGTCGCTAAGAACGACCGAACGACTGGAGCGAAATTCCTTCTTTTCCACCAGGCTGCCGAAGATGATCCTCTGGAAGGTCACCGCGCAAGCGGGGATCTGCTTCCTCATGGAGACCCAAGGCCAGGGCCAGGGCTGGTTCCGGTGTGCTTGCCTTCAGCTTCAAGCTTTCACACGAGCTTGGGGTCCGCTTTCAAGCTGGCAGGCATCGAGGATGTGGTGGTCAACGCCGTGGGCCTTTCTTTCATCCTCCAAATCGATGAGCTCCTGTGCTTGGAGCACCTTGGCGAAAGTCGGCTGCCACTCGTACCATGATCTAGCGGCTCTAGCGCAGCTACACGGGGCTTGCGTCGCCCTCTGCTTCCTGGTTCCGCCCGCGCGAGTCTCGAGGCTTATGCCCTGGTCGGCGCGGGGAGCTGAGCCAAGAAGCTCCAAAAGAGTTCTGCAGGGGGGGGACCGCGCTTGAACCACACTTTTAGAAAAAAGCTTGCGGAGATAGGCATTTCATGGAGCTCAGGGTCCAGATCCTCCACAAGCTCGAGGTCCACCTTCTCGGGGAGATCCAGGAAATTGAAAGCCTGGACCGGACCTTGTAGGAGTTTCTAGAACCCGCGTCTCAAAGCAAACCATGTGGCAACCAGAACGACATGCAACGGCAGCTTCAGATTCGGCAGGATCATCTGTCGGACGAGGAGCTCTTTGCAAAGGCGAAGCTTTTTGGGGTAGAGGGGGGAAACACGAAAGCAAAGGTTTGGGGTTCGGTGCTGATTCTCTCCCTTCCTGCCAGAACCAAGAGCAAATCGACAACTCCTGGAGTGTCAACGACATCTACGAGATGATCCCTGTCAAGATGGTCGTGGCCATTGCCATTGCGCCGCTCGCCTCAGTGAGACAAGGCTTAAAGATTCCTCAGAGATGGGGAGCCGCGTTACCGAGCCAGGTCGACTTTCATCTACCACTACTACTACTTCCACTGCGTTCGCAACGAGGCAGGTGTCTTCGTGTTCCTTCGAGTCCCGACCCGAGCCGGCGGCAAACGATTCGTCTCGTGGCGTCTTCAGGCTGGTGGCTCTGTCTCGCATCCCATGGCTCTGCCGAAGGGCACGGACTTGCCGCTGCTGAGCGCCTATCTGCTGCCGCTTTGCAGCAAGAGCACTCACGTCGCACTGCGTCGCAACATGACTTTGAGTCTTCACCTCATTCACCTGCGGCGCAGCCAGGGAGTTTGTGGGTTTCGAGCACGAGGCCACATGAGAGACTGGAAGGGAGTGCCCGACATGGTCAAGCCTTAAAGTCTTGTGATCCACGGGCAGGATTCTGAGTTCTGGACGATGCCCTCCGTCCCTGGCCACGCTATATGACAGGCTTCCCTGATAGCAACTTCACCTGGCGAAGGCCTATGGCTCGCCAGTTGAAGAAGCTTCCGCTGCAGCGGCCTGATAATGAACCTTCGTCGAACTGCCGGCATCAGACGCAAGCTTGTCACGAGATTCCTCGATCCAATAATGGTGGTTTGTGTGTGGGTTACAGCCGCGTGCGACTTGCGTTTGGACGGCGCTTTCGGTCTCGCTCGTGAAGCCGAAACTGGCTTCAACGTCTCACCTGCGGTACGGACCTGCCTGCCGGGTGCTGGTGGAACAAGTGCGAGTTGCGTGTCGTGGATGTGGGTTGACTGGTCCAGCTTAAATGCAAGTCCAATGCTTTGAGCAAGAGGAGGTCGTTGCTTTCGTCTCCAGCGTGTGCCTCTGACTACGGGGGGATTTTTCCAGAGACTGGCTCTCCTGCCGGAGGCGGCGAGGGCCAACAAAATCGAAACAATGGACGAGCAAATGGCTTACGCCATGGCGGAGTTCGGAGACTACGGCGAGTGCTTCGTCGCAGAGGAGCCAGAGGCACTCCCACTATGCCTGTGCCACATGCACATGTGACTTGCTTTGTCGTGGGAGTGAAGGTCAGGACGATCTCCATGGAGGAGGTGGCGAAGCACAGCTCGCCGGAAGACTGCTGGGTCGTGCTCTATGGACACTTCGGCCGCAGCGAGTCGAGACACACCGGTAGTTACACACATAGCCACCAAATAGAGACCTGAGGACGGGTCTATGACCTGACGAAGTTTGCACTGGGGCACGTGGCGCGGCTGATGCTTGAACACACGTTTCCATAAAAAAACCTAAAGTATCGCCTTGAGGGCCTTTGTTCGAATTGCAGCATTCGGACGTTCTCCGGTGACTCCAAGGTGGGGGGCAGCAAGCTGATCACCGACCTGGCGGGGAAGGATGGCACCAACGTCTTCGAAGCCTCTCACGGCGAAAACGTGCTGAACAGCATCCGCGGCGAGTGCTGCGTTGGCGAGGTGGCAACCGACGTCACAGTCAGCAAATGGGAACCATGAGCAGAAATTACGATGTCGTGAGATAAGAGCATGGGAAGGTGTAACAGTGAGGTGTGTCACGCCTGTGCCGTTCTATCGGGGAACGGGACTGACGGGGAGTGATCCAGCTTTGCCTGGTGCAGGTGGATGCAAGCACTGTCTTGGAAGAGCATCGCGTGACGGCGACGCTGCGTGCGCGCGCCTAGGCCTTGAGCTTTCCTGAGCCAGGCGAGATCACGGGTGCACTGAAAATCCAATCGACTGAACATGTAGGCTCTGTAGACTGCAACCGATCCACCTTTACCAGGAAAGTGCTTGTGCGAACCTTCTGAACGCGAGAGTGTTTTGCCCCGTGGTCGTGCTCCTGCGATTCGATACCGATAATGTCCCACCCGTGCAGTGCATGAGCCTGCAGCTGTGCATAGAACCCAGAATATGAGACCCATAAGCGCCCATGAAGACTGTAGGTGGCAAGCGGGGCATCCTGGGAGTGTCAACTTTGATCTATCATCCTTGCTACTGTGTTCCGCTTGCATGGTGCTGGTACTCATCTTGGTGGCCGCTTTAAGTTTCCGAAAGCGGCCCAGCATCGGGATGAACACCGCATCTAGATGTGGTCAAAGGCCAGCTGTTCGGGAGTCTGGCGCCCGTGCAATCGAAACATTTCCAGCAACAAAGCAGCATCAGACATCCACAAAGCCGTCATGTGCCCGCCTGGACAGACTCCTGGGAGGCTCATGTTTCTTCTGCATGGCGTTCGTCCCATTGCATTGACCACCGACCATGTACAGCTTCAGAGTCACATTCATACCACTTCGCTGCGGTTTCTGGCACCGCCCCAATCTCGAAATGGTATCCGTTCCACGTGTGACTTGCTCAGGGCGGTGAGATCTAACTTGCTGCAAGCCGCGTGCCGGTGTTCATCTGCGGCTCAGCTTGAGGGCAGCTGCCCCCCCCCCCCCCCCCCCCAACGCGGCCACGCAGATTCAGGAAAGCAGGGCCAGACTCTGCAGACCCGGACCCGAAGCGACGGGTCCCAACCTTAGGCCCTAAACCCGGCTCTACTGGTAGCATCAGCACAAGAGAGCGCAAGAGAGAGCACACGATCCTTCTGCCAAAGCATGGCGAGCCCTGAGCGAGCTCTGAGGCTGGGCAAAAAAAGGGCTCTTTTGATTGATAGGAGGGTCCTTTGCTGGGCATAGAGCGATGGAAACATGAAAGGCAGGATGAGAGGCAAAGAGCTTGATTGCACATTGACATGGTGTCCCCAAGTGCTGTGGTTTTGGCGTACAAAGTCTCGTTACTAATTGCGTGAATATATAAACGCCATGCACTATATACGTGTCCCGTACTTTCTGCTTTAATTCCTTCCGTGCACACTGCACGGAACCGTGGGGAGTGCGAGCGCCTCCCATGCAGGTAGCCACCTCCGGGAAACCGGCGTGATGACGCGCCGGGGACCCCACCAGGGCCTAGGGCCGAGGAGTTCGTCCCTGCTTTGGGACAAGGCCGTGCCGCGCCCGACAGCGACGGCACCAAGGCAAGAGCCCAGAAGCCCCAAGCGAGAAGAAAGCAAGGAAGGCGCTGGTTTTGCACCCGCCCCCTCCCTGAGAGGCCACAGCGCGGACAGGCCTGGGAAAATAGATGTCTCGGTCTGGGCTTGTTGAGCCCTGGAGTGTTTCACGTCTGGTTAAGAGAGGTCCAAAGCTGGCTTTCCGCTTGGTGGACCGCGGCAAGGCCTGCCCAAGTGGCAATCAAACCTCTAAACCTTTTGTCGGAAGTTGTTCTGTCACCGGCAAACGAGATGTGTAGTGAGTTCCTGTTGGAATTGCGAATCATGTGTTCCAGCTGTCAGCCAGACATCTTCCTGTGCACAATGCCTCCGAGCATTGAGCCAGTGAAGCTAAAGCAACTTCGTGTTCTGCAAAATCCCTTGCTGGCTTAAGGTTTGAGGTATTGTCTCAGTGCTCACTGGTCCCTTACATCAAGTGCGCATGCACACTCCATGTTGACGGTACCGGCTGGTGCAAATTGCTGCCTAGTGATGGTACTTGTGCGTCGTCGTTCGTTTCATGTCACGATCCTTGCTGAGTCTTGGTTGTAGACATAATCTCCAAATCCAAAGACCGATCAGAAGAGTCAGAAGCGGAACCGACAAACTGAACCCCAGGCTAAAGCCCAAAGCCTACTGACATATGCAGACCCATTCCAGTCCGTTGTTGGCTTCACATCAAGCCGCAACAAGTAGCCGTGCCAGGCTGCAGAGTCCACAGCAGGCAGGGGGGGGTCTAGTGCTCATAGTTTTACACGGGCCATACTGGCTTTCTCGATTCTTCTGGGGGGAATTTGCGACGTTGGGCACCTACGAGACTTCATTGGATCCTGCCTTCACTGTCTCTGCCGCATGAGGTGACGACGCAACTTGGCAACCACTGAGTCGTTTTTGCGTTTGTTCTCGTGGGTAGAGTCAGGAAGGATAATTGTACGGGAAAGCAGACATTCAGAAGAGGGATTGCATTTTGCGATTTTCATTTCTGCTCGCTTGGGAAGCCGCATGCCAAAAGGGTTGAGCGGACATCAGCCCAGCCTGTTGGCTCACTTGCGGGGTGTGCTAGGTGCTAGGTGCGACGATGCCCCAAAGATGACAAGTGTTACAGTTTCAGGTCTTATGCGAGGGATCCATGGCCAAAGCCCGCTAGGCCTGCAGCACCCGAGACCCGAAAGTCCTCCCACGCATCCAAGGCATTCCCGTGCCTTGCTCGCAATTAGCAAAAGAAAGCCTTCGTGTGAAGAGTTAGGTCTGTTCCAAAACCCGTGCAGCTGCGCCATGCTGCACGCATAGCACTGCCTGCGATGGCAGGGTGCCGGGCTCGGACGTGCCAAGGCCGGGTGCGCCGGCGAGGAAGCGGCGGAGCCTCAAGGCCACGGCGACGCCTCTTCTTCGGACTCCAAGAGCTGAAACTGCGACTGTGAAGCGCCAGGACGACGAGCAGCTGCGGAACCGACGAAGCTTCACCGTGGAGGCCAGGGAGGCACAGCCCCTCACAGCCCCTCACATGATCCGGACCGAACTGTCCAGGAGCTGGCAGCTCTGGCTGCGCTGGCAGGTACGGGACTACAGGCGGTGTGGTTGCCGGTTTGAAAAACACGGTCTCCATGGGCTCACAAGCCTTTTGCTCATGGTGACTTTGTTCCTGTTTCGGATCATCTTGCCACCACAGCACGCAGCCCTTGGCAGGCCACGAAGGCGGCAGCCGCTGATGGCCTGGGCATTGCTGCAGCATTGCGCGGGAACCCAGTGCAGCGTCTACCGCACTTGCTTAGGACTTTTCTGAGAGGCTGCCTTTTTCACCTGCGTGCGTGATGCTGGGTTCTGGGTCGCGTGTTGTCGCTCGCTTGTCCAACTCCTAGCGTTGTGGGGGTTTGAGGATGCCTGGCTCTTTCGCCAAACGCCTGCAAAGAACTGGGAGTCATGTTCCAGGACCAACCATGTTCCTTCTCGTGTGGGTCGAAACGTGCGATGAAGGGGGAATTCAAAAATGGTGGCTTTCACGCGAAGTCTGCTGAGCACGTGACGAGTCTCGCGTGCTGTGCCCTTGCGTCGCAGGGCCTCGGCTCTGACCCCTTCGCGGAAGCTGGGCCTGGCAGAGAAGGCGGCGCTTATAAAGATAAAAATAACAATGATAAGAAGACGACGACGACGACGACTACTACTACTACGACGACGACGACGACGACGGCGACGACGACACGATTAATAACAATAATGACAGCAGCAACGTTTTAATAACAACAACAATAACAATACTACTACTACTACTACTACTACTACAACATAATAATAACAATAATAATAATAATAATAATCATAATCATAATAACAATAACAATAACAATGATAAAAATAATAATCGCGATAAGCAATAAACAATATAATGTTAACAATAATATTGATCGGCTTCGGCTTCTTCCGAGGGGGCTCAGGGTGTAAGCTTCCGCCGCTGAGCCCTGTTCCGCATGGCCCATGCCGAGGGAACATGGTAGTGCAGGCTGGATAGCTGCTACAGCAAGTGATGGGTCGCTCACATGAATTGAGAGAAGTCGACAGCTGAAATAGCTGTGAGCATGGAAATCCCATCCGTCCTATAGAACCTGGTGCACAAGGCTTCATGTCTATACCTGTTGTGCACGAGGCAACGTGGTAAAGATGGCTCGAGACCAACCTCTATGGAACAGGTCATAAGTTAACCCTAACTTCGCACCAGTAGTCGGCATGCGGAGGTACTGCTCAAGGCCATGCTGGAGCCTGCAGAAGCTGAGGAGAACTTCAGTCCAGGCGCACAATGGCTTCATTGCCAGCTGCAGCCAGTGCAAATCATGACCGTGCAGCTGCGACTGCCAGTCCTGCAGGATGATGATCATAATGATGATGGCCCTAACATCTGTCTTTTTAGATTTGTTCTGCTCCGATCACCCGATGCCGTTCTGTGATGCCGCAGCAAGGCAGAACGTAGTCATAGGCAGAAGTCAAAACTGTGCCAAGAATCAGAAGACACACGTGCAGTGCGCAGAATGCCGACCACTACATGCCGAAGGGCTCGTTGCACATATGTTGATTGAAGTTTCCAAGCCCATCGAGGTTGTGGAGTAGACTTCAGCCATGGACGAGCCTGCCGTCGAGTCCGCCACCGACAGCGACCCCACCACCGTGTCTGTCGAGATGGACAAGCTGCGTTTTTTCCTGGATTCAGAGTTTGCCCATCAGCGCGAGATGCGAGAGAGGCAGGATGGCCTGCTTGCTGAGATCTACGACAAGGTCTGTCAGACTCATGAGTTTGTAAAAAAAAAACTGCCCAAGAACCCTTGTGAATCAAAATTGCGGAGCAGCTTTCTAAGTTCAAACAGCAGCACTTAACCCTACGACAAGGTCTGTCAGATCCAGGCCAAACCACTGCATCTGCGTCCTGAGCCGCGAACAAGCCTGCCAAGTTTCGACGAGGAGCGGAGCATCGCATCGCTGTACTCGCCAGGTAGCCTGGACGGTCCACGGGCCGGCGGGCGGGGCCGTGCGAGCACCGAAGGCTCAGTGTCATCTCAGATGGACGACTCGGCCAAAGACCACTCGGACGGTGACAGCTTGCAGCCTGATCGTCAGCTTGCACAGAAACGGAAGGTGCGAGGCAGCTATCGGCACTCTTTCGTACGCAAAGCTCAGCTGAAGCACGAGGAAACAGCTGCTGCAGCTTCGCTTCACCTGGCGAGCCTCAAGACGTTCAAAAGCCTAAAGGCAGCACCCGAGACCGGCGCACTACGTGCCATCGGGCAAGCAGTTGTCACATCGAGCATATTCACAGGAACGATCACGTTCTTGATCTTCCTGAATGTGGTGCTGCTTGGTGTTGAAGTTGATATGTCTGCAAACCTGGGGCAGGACCAGGTGCCTTTGTGGTTTGGAACAGTGAATGCCATCATCGTCCTGATTTTTGTTCTGGAGGTCTTTCTGAAGTGTCTGGCATATGGGTTGCACGAATTCTGGTGCGGTGCTGATTCCAAATGGAACATTTTTGATAGCTGTATCATCGCAGTCTCGGTCGTGGAGACCCTCATCGATGCTCGGCAGCACGAATGTAGCCCTAGACTTTTAAACAGAGCCCACTAGTCTACGCCCTTGACCCTGCAGCTGTCAAAGGAAGGGCTCAGTGCTCAAGTGCCGAGGATCTTTGGGCCCAAATGATGGCCCATTCCATGGCGACTTCGACACATTTGCTCCTCGGAGGAGAAACTGAAGAAATCTGAAGTCGCTGTCCCCCCCAGCTGTTATGTCTGTACTGTGGTGGCTTCTTGGCAGTCTTGCTGGACGAAGTTCCGTGCATTGTTTCCCCCAAAGCCGAACACCCCTCATCAGCCAGCGAGGTCGGCAGCTAGAAGTGTAGTGCCGCCCGTGCTAAGCCCGCCAGCATGTGAGAATTACTACATCGAGGCGCCTCATGCGCTCGCTGCGGTTGGCACGCGCACTTCGAGGTGTCCGTGTCGTTCGGCTCTTCCGACGCTTGGGCCGGCATGCTAGAGCTCTCGGCCGTCTGGCTGTCAGTGCACCTTTCATTTCAGGCTGCATGGTTTCGGGTTCTGGCCTGCCGCTGTCATTGCCAGGGGGACTCTGTGTTCGACTCCAGTGTCTGCTCAAGACCTTTCCGTTGTCCTAACCTTGGGCTCTTCTATCACCCTCAGCCTTAAGCATTCTCTCCGAAGCCCTCGTTCCAGTGCGTATGCCCAGCACACATCACATGTGCACCGTTATAACGTGGTTCTCCGAGGATATGTGAGTGCCTTGCGAACCCTGGTGCTCTGCATCGTCAGCACTATGGCTTCTCTCGTCTGGACCCTGGTGCTGCTTGTTCTCATCTTCTACACCTTCGGGGTGATCCTCACCCAGGCCAGAACGAATGCATAGAGTGATGTGCAGTGTAGAGATCTGGAGATCAAGCATGGTATCCCTCAGCTGGTGACGGACCATTGCCGGGATGCCGCTATCCTCAACAGCGGCGGAGATCTCAACGCCGTACCCAGTTGTGATGCAAGCTTGGCGCGCTACTGGCAAAGTGCCGCTTGTCCGGCATATGGGCTTTTGCCGATGCTTGGAATATCATGGCACAAAAGCCGAGGTGCCCCACAGCATGCTCACCCTCTTCATGTCCATCTCTGGTGGTGTAAGCTGGGAGGACGCAGCTCCACTGTGTTCGCCACTGTCTGTCCATGAGCGAGTCAGCTGAAAGGACGCGCTGAGGCCGCTGGAAGCGGTCTCGCCGCTGGCCGTGGGGCTGATGGTCTGCTACATAGTGCTCACCGTGGGGCCCTTGCTGTTGCAGGATGTCGCACTGTAGGCTTGCTCCGCCCTTGAAGCGACGCTCAGTGCAGTGGGTGCTGTCCTTAGGTGCTGGCAGTCCTGAACGTGGTCACGGGAGTGGCTTTGATGCAGCTTCCCTTAGCAGTTCTTCTCTTTGCGTTCGTCTCGCGCTGTCAGGACACACCACGAAAGCTTACCGAGTTGTCGAGACGGTGCGTAATTTGCCCTTTCGCTCATCACAATGCACTCCTACCCTACTTCAATAGGTTGGTCAGGGCGGTTGGCTGCATCCACTTGGGGTTTGCCGGAACTTGAGCAAAGCCACTTATTCATTGTCATTCTCCGCGGGCCAAGGTTTTCTGTAACACCGCCATTGAGAGCGCACATGCTGACAAGGACCCCTTGTAAGACTCGGTTCGGAACGAGACAGGCTACTTAGTGCAGGACGCAGTCCGTATTCGGACCCATTTCCAGGTATACGTTGTTGCAACTCGACATGTCTATGTTTCTTTCCACAGTGGCTCGTGTGGAGGCGAGGTGAAATTTGAACGGCAGTTTTCCCTTGATCTATGGAGCCAAGTCGTGTTCTCCGCTGTCCAAGACATGAAGAAAGAAGACTATTTCGTTTGCCTCAGCCGCAGGACGTCGCTGCTATCAAGCAGATCCACAAGCAGGCGGCACAAGTGCAGAGCTTGCAGCAGCTGGGCAAGGTCTTGCACACCGCTCTAGGATCCTCACTCGGAGGTTTGTGAGGGCGTGCCTGGGTCGCCGAGGAACATCTTTCGTGAGATGGATACGGAGAACTGCAACGTGGTCAGCTTGCAGGACCGGCTGAAAGGCGCATGCCCACCATCCCCTTACGTGTGGGTCCCTGCAGGAGTTCGAGGAGGCCATGAGCCAGCAGAAGCCGCCTGGCCTTCTCTGCAGATGTACTTGTAGCAGCATAGTCTCCCCCCGGTCCTGAGGATGGCGAGCTTCCTGCAATCCATGGGGATCTCCACGGAAGACGTGTGGACGCTCTTTATGCCCCTCGAAAGGATGTTCGAGACTCCTTCTCGTAATGCGAACACCATCACGATCTCAAGGATCATGGATGCTGATCGCAGTGGTCTCATTGACTTGGAAGAGCACCTCGTCTGGATAGCTCGATTGAGCCAGGTTTGCGTTGAAGCGTGGTCAGCGATCATGCTGAGGTTTGTCTCCGGCTGCATGAAGAAGCTTTGATCGCATTAGCTGCGGGATCGCCGTGTCTGCCACTTCCCACGCCCTGAGGTTATGTGGGCCTGCCAAGAGCTTGCAGTTCGCCATGATGAGCTACGAGAACAAGCTTACGCGGCAGGCTTCCGGCTTGCACATGGCAGTTTCCATCGCTCAAGTCTGCTTTCGAACCCTGCGTGGAGGCTTGTAGTTAGGCTTTCAGCCTCAAGCCCCTTGAGAGGCAATCAAGCAGCTCAACGTGGAAACCGCAGACATCCGGCGCGGTTTGGCCAGGCTGGAAGCGCGGAAGCTCGGCCTCGTAGGCTCTCGGCTCTGCTTGCAGGGCTCCTCTCATCTCCTCTCGCTAAGGGCTGCATCCCCGCAGCGGGAGCCCGTGGCACTGAAAGTCGTGACGCAGCTCTGAGAGCGCAGATCAGATCCGTGAACAGCGTGGACACGAAGTCTTGCAGTGATTCTAAGAGTGCCGCAGTAGCGGCTGAAGTTCCAATCTCCCAGATTCTGTGGGCAGGACCCTCTTCTTCACCGCCCGGTGGGTGGGTCGGTGCAGATGTTATTTTCCGCCGTGATATTCCCAAGAGGGAGCAGTCCGAGTCAACTATCTCCAAGAGATGTTGCCGGCTGCCTGAAGATATCCATTGCGAAAAGCTGCCTCGGTAGTGCAGGGTGCAACTGTCGTGTCCCATAAGGCCATAAGAGATTGAACTAGCAGGGTGTTTGGGGAGATGAGCCGATTGAAGCCTAAAGCTGACCGGAGAGCCTCTACACACTCCTTGGGGGCTTCCAGAATCTTCGACAATCCGTGCTTTCAGCTCTCCCTTGTCTCCTCCTCTCTAAACGGCTCCTTCGCCACTCCTGTCCTTGTCGGCTCAGGGCCCGAGCTGCAAAAAGCGCTGGGCCTCCTGGTGGCCTCGAGGCGGCGGAGTGCTTCGCTGAAGGGTTCAGGGTTCCAGGTTCGAGGCTTTTGGGCGCCGGACGCCTGACAAGGTTTCCTAGTTTCAAGCTTCAGGGTTGGGACGGGGGGCCGTGCTGCCCGCAGCATTTGCGGT
>CAJNJA010077075.1:0-19723 GCA_905231915.1 Symbiodinium necroappetens
GAAGCTTTAATGCGTTGCGTGAGCATACCAATATCCTTATTGGTAAGGTCAGCAGCACCACCAGAAAGAGAACAGTCATGTAAGCCATACTTGAAAGCTTCAGGTATACTAAACCTTCTAAGGTGAGAGAAGCCGTCAGAAGGCCTAAACTCTTCAACCGGATCCTCAAGCAGAGTTTGCCTAATGCGCATAGAAGGAATTTCAACGCCACTAAAGGTGTTCAAAACCCTTGTGTACAACTCTAAGCGTGTGCTGTAATGTGAAGTGTGAAGTTGTCTCACCACTCCGGCTTGTGAGCTCTCAAAGCACAAACCCATTCTATCCCATATCAGACCCTGAAAAGACACAAGACAGAGAAGACCGAGGAGACGAGAGAGACTGATTGACTGCAGGAAGGTTGCAGCCGCCGCAGACGTGCCAGTCCAAGTCCGTTCCTTTACAGGGAAACTGTTGTGACGCAGGTTTGGAGGAAGTTCAGCTTGCCTTGAGGTCAGTACACGAGGCTTATCCTGCATAAGGCAAGAAAAAGGACGGTTGTTAGCAGGAGCTTTCTCATCCCCGCCTATGAACTCGGAGATCTGAAGGCGAATGTTGCACGATGCCCTAAGCACCAGCAGAAACCGCCCTTTATCCCCTGCAACGAAGATGATGGTGCTTTCATGCGAGAGCCTCCGATATTGAGGCCCAGCCTGTGAGTTCACAATCTCATGAACTCTGAAACCCATTTCATAAAGGTCAGCAACACCCAAACCGATAGGAACCTTAAGAACACCCTGTCTCGCGTCATTCGTCTGTTCGCCGTTGACGGGAGCCGTCATCAAGACAGGCATGGCAATGGTTTTACGTTTAGCAAGAGTCGAATCAACCTTGATCTGAAAATAAGGCCTAACATCACCTTCCATACTAGTATCGCTTTCATCAGCGACATAGTTCGCATCCCGTGACGGGCGGCTTGGGCTAGCCCGATCAGGGACCTTAGCAACAGGGGACCTAGTTCTGGCTCTTGGCGGTGTAGGCGGAACAGGAACAGTTGGTTTGCGGGGAGAGAAGGCCTCAGCCTTATCAGAAGGCAGAACAGTGCCGCGCGGCTTCTCTGACGGCCTACCAGCAGATTTTTCATGCATATCCCATCCATCAGCAGCAAAAGCGTGTTCCAAGGAATGTAGCTTGTCCTTATGGGCGTCGTACTGGGATTGGTAGAAGTTGAGCACACGATAAGGCATGCAGCGTGACATTTGGCAATGTTGGATAAAGGAGCCAATCTTGCGGAAAGTCTTATCCGCCCAACGATTCTGGTTTCTGACTCGACAGAAAGGGCAGTATAACACACCCTGCCAGGACGCGCGGCCAATAAGGACCGCAAGTGGAACGAGAGCGTCACATCTAGCACCACTTTCTGAACGAGCGGCAGGAGCAATCATCTCCTCTGGCAACTGCCAATTCATCCTATCTTCATGTGACAGAACGAACCCCTGGTTGTAATCAACAGAAGACTTAACCTTCGTGGGATCTGCAGCCTGAGGTTCCGAAGACTCTGGCTTTTGAGAAGAGAGAGACTCAGCAGGTTGCTGATTTGCCTCTTCTTTGACCGGCTTAGATTCCTGCCCATGTTCAGGCTGGTTGTCCAACCCCACAGCAGATGAACCTGGTGACGAGTCAGAACCACCGCCTTGAAGTGGGCCTTTTGCATCGACAGATCCTCCGAAATCTGTATGCTTGAACTCACCGGAGTTCCAGGCGAGTCCATCCGGAGTGAACTGGACAAAGTGGTTGCCTTGATGGTACAAGTATGTGGTTTGGGAGAATTCATCTCTCCCAAAAACGTAGACCTTGCCGTGGTCAATCGAAACCACCACCACCTTTCTACGCAGGAGCTGCGAGATAGCCGCTATGGCCGTCTGATCACCCCACGTCTTGTCATGAGCCAGCTGGGCCGAGAGGGGCCCTGGAATGAGCTGTGCAAGAGCTCGCTTTTTCAGACGCGACCACGAACGTTGCTTATGGCAGAATGACTTGTAAAGACAGGTCCCATTACCTGTGTTGAACTTGAATTTCATACGGTGACGCCTTACCCACTTCAAGCGCGCAGAGAAGCAGTGGGTTTGCAAGCCTACCATGCTCCAAGGGCTCACCGCTTGATCCTTGTGAACGACGTGAAGGCTCTCTGAAAGGAAGCACAACAAGAAGAGGAGGAACAAACCTCCGTACCCCAACTGGATAGCCCATGTTTGAGGCTGCAAGCTGCTGTCCTGAAGGGAAATCAACTTCCCAGGAACATCGTCTTGTATGGCCATCACCTGAGCTGTAGCCCAGAAGATGAAGGTGAAACCCATCATATGAAGGAGCATACCAGCGAGGTAACTCCACGGCCTACGAGTTTGAAGCTCCCACTTTGAGCCGAACTCAAGCACACCACGGGTGACGCGAGAAACCAGCATGAAGGACACACTCAGCAGACTACAGCATTCCGAGATGCAACAGTTTTTTCCGAATGAGAGATCAGATGCCAAATCAGGTGCCCTGGTCCAAACAGGGTACCTTGGCTGACGGATCGTCATGTTGTCATTTGTTGGTGCAGGCAGAGAGTCAAGACCAGACAAAGGACCGCCCTGAATATCGCCCTGTGGGTTGGCATGAAAAGAGCATAATGAGCTGGAAGAGGTCATATTCATAATGACCAGTAGCTTTAGGCCCAAGTACATCTTGGGTGACTTTACCAACATCTTGGGAGGGTGACCCCATTCGAGTCCCACCCCTCCCCCACTAGAGGGCGCCATGGGACTTTAGTGGCTGCTACGCAAAAGCTAGATCACCTGGAGCCACTTTCATAATAAGGGTACCCTTTTCCCTAATATTCGGCTTTAATAAGGAGACAGCAAACAGGGCAAAAGGGTACTACTGGGGATCCTAGAAACAGGAGCCTCTTCGTCATGGGCAGTCCTGCACCGATTGTCCAGTCTCCGAAGAGTGGCCCGAGCGCTTGCTTGAGCTTCGATGTTCGCTAAGATTTCCGCCGCCGAAACCCAAAGGCCCTAAGCCTAAACCCTAAGCCCTCAACCCTAAGCCCTAAGCCCTAAACCCAAAGCCCAAAGGCCTAAACCCTAAACGATGTCGGAAATGAAGTGGCAGGCCCGGGGGGCTGTTGCGGCTTTCCAGCTCCTCAGTAAAGGCCCTCAAAGAATGGTACAAAAGCCTGAGTGGGGGGTTAGGGTTTAGGGGTTTAGGGGTTTAGGGCTTAGGGTTTAGGGCTTTAGGGTTTATGGTTTGGGGGTTTAGGGTTTAAGAAGAATTTAGGGTTTAGGGTTTATAGGGCTTAGGGGATTTGGAATTCGGTTCGGGCCCGGGTTTAGGGCTGAGGAACCGGAGGAGATGCGGCTGAGGAGCAGAATCCTCAATTCAACCAACCCAAAGGTTCCAAGTAGCATTAGAGTTTAGGGTTTAGACTCTATAGGGTTTAGGGTTTAGACTCTAGAGTTCAGGGATTAGACTCTAGACTGTATGCTTTAGGTGCTTAGTAGGTATTTGGGCTCCCAAAACATATACTATACTGTTTACTTGGACCCCTTGGGGGGGGATCTGCGGGCATTTTCGGGGGCCGTACCCCCATCCTTCCGGCATTGAAGGCCTTGGGAGTCGGGTTTTGGGCTTTAGGGTTTAGAGTTTCGGACTTTAGGGTTTAGGGCTTAGGTTTTATACAAAACCTGAACCCTCAACCGCGAATCACAAAACCTGAACACCAACCCGACCATGAGTAAATATCAGCACCATGAATGTTATTCCATGACCGTGATGACGGTGATGATGATGATGATGATGATATCGGTGATGATGACGATGATGATGATGATGGTGATGATCGTGGTGATGATGATGATGATGATGGTGGTGAGCGGGAGGAGGAGGAGGAGCAGGAGGAGGAGGAGGAGGAGCAGGAGCAGGAGCAGGAGCAGGAGCAGGAGCAGGAGCAGGAGCAGTAGTAGTGGTGGTAGTAGTAGTCGTCGTAGTAGTATCAGCCGGAGGAAGAGGAGGAGGAGGAGGAGGGGTAAGAGTTGGAATAGCAGTTGTAGTCGCAGACGTCATCCTGGTCGTCGTTGTGGTAGTACGGTTGTGTTGGCAGTAGTGATAGTGGTAGGGGTAGCGGCAGCGTAGCGGCAGCGGTAGCGGCAGCAGTAGTGGCCGTGGCAGCGACAGCGGAAGTGTGGTAGTGGCACTGGTAGTGGTAGTTCTTTGGTGGTAGTGGTAGCGGCCGTGGTTCCGATAGAGGTATAGTGGTGGTTGTATAGTGGTAGTGAGTACGAGTTCGACCGTGAACCCAAAGCCCCCTGCAACCCCTGAAGCCCAGAGGGGTAACCCCGTGGCGAGATCCCGGCCGTCTTGCCCGCGCGACCTGAACTGCTGCACTTGAAAGGAGAAGTAGGGCTCACGATGAAAACAAGAGCTCTCAGTAGCTATTCCACTGGGATGCCTAGATAAATCAGTAAACCGTATAAGCCCTAAACCCTAAGCAGTTTTAATTTAAGGCTGTTCGACAACTCGGGTCTGGGGTTTGGGAATTTGTAGGGCTTAGGACGCCTAGGGCTAGCCGATCGCAGATGAATCTCCACATGGTCAACCAGCCACCCGTCCAAGGGAACTCCACAAGTGGCGCCTCCAGAATTCGCGAGAAAACTGATGTTGTCACCCCCTTTGCAGTCAGAAGTGGCTTCCATCTCTCCGTCTCTGAAGTACAGCACGGGAGCACGGATCTCCCCATCCCAGCGAGAGCCCACCAAAAGACCATAGGACGGCGGCGAAGGGGGATCCGTGGAGTGATCCCCAGAGCGCCATGCAGCCAGCCTGGCACCATAGGCTTCCGCAGAACGGTCCCGAGCACTGGGGTTTTCCACCGCAACATCCACGACACCATTATCGGAGAAATCAGAAAGGCACCAGCGAGTCGCGCTCTGATCTGCAAGCCGCGTCTGCTCATCGTCCCCCGAGGCAAAGTCATCGGCAGCTGCCCTGTGCCCAGCCGCGGAGCTGGCCCCAGAGGCCGACATGGGCGGCCAATGGCTCAAGCTGGGATTAAAGGAGCCTCGAGACCGTTTCACACGATGTTAAGGCCCCGAGCCCCTTACAAAAGAAACAAAGTGCATCCCAGAGCACTCAACGGCCGCCACTATCAACTGCATTCCGAAAGGTTCTCAAAGGAAAGAGAAGTTCGCATGCCCAAGAAAAAGCGCGCACACATGAAATACCAAAAACTGCGACATGCCAAACATGTTGTAGTTTTTGCAAAACAGATCGAGTAAACACGATGACCGCTCTCAGTAGCTATTCCACTGGGATGCCTAGATAAATCAGTAAACCGTATAAGCCCTAAACCCTAAGCAGTTTTAATTTAAGGCTGTTCGGCAACTCGGGTCTGGGGTTTGGGAATTGTAGGGCTTAGGACGCCTAGGGCTAGGGTTTGTCGGGTAGCGCCCCGACACCCTCAACGCCCTGAACTCCAATCCCAGGGCTTAGGGTTAAGGGTCCACACAGCCCCAAACCGAGAAACCTTCGGGGGATGGGAAAACTTGCGAAAAAAAACTGAAACACAAAATCTCAAACCCCGCAAGGCCTACACCCATGGGCCTGGAATCGCATGAACCTGCCGGGATGAGGACCCCAGGCCATTGAACCCTGACAACTCCTTGGGGTTTAGGGGCAGCCAATCTGACGCTGAAATCCACTAAGCAAAGGCGAAAATGCTGGGTCTAAGAGTACCCATAAGGTTTGTCTATCAGGGGCTACAAGTACTACCTATAGTCTCCATTGTAGTTCCTTTTTTGGCTAACATAGCTTTATGCTTAGGATCCCTATACTAAAGGGAGCTTTGTAAAAAAAAACAAAAGGAATCACACACACACACGCACACAACCCTGAAACCCTGAAACCCTAAACCCCTAAACCCTAACCTTGAAGCCCTAAGCCCCAAAAGTCCCTAAGTTTCCTGGCCGACGCCCTAAACCGTAAAACCTACAAACCCTAAACCCCTAAACCCTAAACCCCTAAGTCCCTCAGTTTCCTGGCCGAAGCACTTTGGCCAGAGGCAGATCCCGGCTTTACCGGACTTCGCTCCTGCGGCGGCGGCTTCCGGGGGTCTTAACCCAAAGGGTCCAAGGAATAGAATGGGTTCAGGGTTTATGGGGTATGGGTTTACGGTTTAGGGGTTTAGGGTTTTAGGGTTTAGGGTGGATTTGGGGCTGCTATAGTATGTACTTTGGGGGCCGGCCACCATGTTACCTCCATTTGGGCATTTCTGTCAGGCTTATAAGGTTGATAAACAAATGTTGCAAAGCTCTGCCCTAAATAAAAATCCGAGGAATCCTACTACTTAAACTCTAAACCCCTAAATCCCTAAACCCCTTATCCCTAAACTCTAGGAATCCTACAAAAAAGTAGGCGAAGGTAGTTCCGAAAGGAGCTTCTGGAGCTCAGCAGCGGGGCAGGAGCTAGGAGCTCAGGCTTTTGGGTTTAGGGTTTTAGGGTGCTGGGTTTGAGGGTTTCAGGGTTTTTTAGGGTTTTGGGTTGTAGGGTTGTAGGGTTTTTGGGTTTTAGGGTCTTAGGGTTTTGGGTTTAGGGATTTAGGGTTTAGGGTTCTAGCACCAAGCTCGAAACCACGTAAGGCCCTACTTTCTCTCAAGGGACCTAATAGTCATGTACTTGGGTTACGGGTAGTAGTTTTGTAGGTTAGTATTCAGAAGAGTATGTGATTATGAGGTTCTTGGACCCTTAGGGGAAAGCAACCCCACGTCCCAAAATGAATCTTCCAAGCCTTACTGCAGACCCCTGGTTATTGACCCACCTCTCTTTGCCGGCCTGATTGAGATCCCCATGATATCGTCCTTTTTAAGGTTGAGGCGCAATAATCACATATTCTTTCAAATAGTAACTAGTCACCTACGAAATTACTATCCTGAACCCCAGTACCTAAATATGAGTTCCTTTGAACTCTTAAGACCCCTGTTATAAACCTACAAAACCCTCATAGAACAGTTGTCACTGTAAGAACCCCTAAAACCCAAGCATTAGGTCCGCTGAGCCCTTTAAAGAAGCCCAGGATCGACTCAACAATGTATCTTTCAACATCTTGGCTTGTGCATGGAGGGGCCTTAACAGTACCTTATGAGTTTAGGGTTCAGGGCTAAGGCCCTAAACCCTACCCAAAACCCCAAACCTCTAGATGCCCTTCACTTTTAACCCAAAACCCCAAAGGAGCCCTAAAGCCCTAAAAGACAACCCAAAAACCCTAAACGGCTGAGGCGGCGCTTCAGGCGAGGTTCTGACTCCTCCTAGGCCCTATAGCTGTGGCCGACAAGTCCTACCTTCGTAGGGTTCCTAATTCTGGGCTCCTCTTTTTAACAATAATTATAAGTGTAGATATATATATATGTGATAAATATATATATATATAATATAGATAATGCAAACCCACTCTCCGACTGTCCCCACATCTTAGACAACACCCTAGGCCTTGAGATTAAGAAGAGGGTTTAGGGCTTTAGGGTCTTGGGGTTTAGGCCTTAAGTCTCCTAAGAGGGTCTTGGGCTTGCTGGGGAGGGTTTCGGCTTTGGGGGCTAGGGTCTGGGATGTCACTGCAAGGGTTCAGGCCTTGGGACAGTTTCAGGAAATCAGCTGCACCTTTTTACATTCTAGGCGCTCCGTAGGATCCTGACCAAAAGGACCCTGAGCCACGAAACTGAACCCTGAATGCACGCTTTTTCGGCTTTTGCGCAGCAGCCGCAGTCTGGGCAATTATGGGGTGGGAGGGTCTGCATGATTAGTCAGCAGCGCCCTTTACTCCGTAAGTGATTGTAGCATAATAATGTAAGAGGAACCTATCCATCCAAACCATGCCCTTCAGCAATGTCGTTGGGTTTCGGATTTACGGTTTAGGGTTTAGGGTTTCGGGCTATTCGGGAATACCTGTAGCCCAAAATTTCACCCAAAAGACCTACAGTCAAGCGGGATATCTTGTGTTTTCCGAGAAAAGTAGTCAGGTTGTAGGGTCTTCTGTGCTACAGGTCGAGTTCTGCTGCTTCCGGTTGATTGCCTCCACCACTTGAAAGGCCATAAAGCATGGATCCCTTCTAAATCCTTCTGGAGGGAGTGTTGGTCATCCACCAGGGCTCCATAATAAGCAAACCAGATGAACTTGACGGGTTCGGGCTACAGATCTTTTGGAAGGTGCAGTCCGGGGTTACTCGGTTTACGCTTTACAGCTTTGCGAGCAGCGCGGCTTAAGGGCGATGGTGCCGGGCTCTACAGTTAACAGTTAGCATAGGGTTTGGGATGTACATATAACCAAAACCAACTTTTTTGTAGGACCCCTACAAACTCCATATACAAGTGTGTGTGTGTGTGTGTAAGAAGAACCTGCAAACAAACACAGCGTTTGGTAGTTTAAGGTGTATATATATATATTAAACTATATATACATATATGCACACACATTCAATATAGTACATGACTTTTTAGCGGGACCTTGAGGGGATACACTAATTCGAATATAGTCAAACCCCCACGCCCCAAAAAACCCTAACCCCGCATTAACCCAACCATGATTCTAGCCTAATCACCTACAGGGTTTAGGGTAAGAGTAGCTGAAGCTCCATGTGCCTACATTATGTATACTTAGAACTTCAAGCGGTTCCCTATATGGGTATTTCAAGACCTAAGTATATGCTATCTAGGTACATGGGCAGTTATCTTAATTAGGGTCCCTTGTTTTTTAAGTCCCAAATATAGTACGGCACCCATAAACGGGCCCCTAGAAGGGACCCTAAATTTAGAGAACTACCCATAGATGGAAACCCTTACAGTACTCTTATAGAAACCTTATAGAAACCCTTATGGATTCCTTTAAGGAACCCTAAAAAGGAACCCTAATTTAGAGAACTACCCAAGTGAAAGGTGCTAGAGCCTAAACCCTAAACCCCTAAACCATAAACCCTAAACCCCTAAACCCTAAACCCTTAATCCCTAAATCCCTAAACCCTAAACCTCCCCAAACCTCCCTAAACCCTAAACCTCCCTAAATGCTGCCTAGGAAACGAAAGGCGCTAGAGTCGGTCTACAAGCTCAAGAGAAGCGAGTGCGTCGTGGGCCCTCAGAAAATCGTCCAAGCCTCAGGGCGCTTTGTTGGGTTTAGGCTGGTTGGGTTTAGGGTTTAGGGTTTAGGGTGGTGGGGTCTATGGTTTGGAGTAAACCCCAAAAAGTTGGAAACCGGATGGATGAAAAGTAGTGCTGGGATGCCCTGCACATTACTCTTCGGGATTGAGGCTAGTGGGTTTCCAACTTGTGCGCTGCTGCTGTAGGGGTTTAGAGTTAAGGGATTTAGGGTCTGGGAGGGTTTGGCTTTCATAGTTCGTACCCCAAGTCTTTTGCTTCAAAAACTAAGCCCTAAACCCTAAAACCTCAAACCCGAAGCCCTAAACCCTAAACCCTAAAGCCCTAATCCCTAAACCCGGAAAATCCAAAAAACCGCAAACCCTACAGGTTTTGTTTAGCTCCAGGCCTGCTTCGCGCAGTTTTTCTGCACGCTGCCAGAGAGACCTCGCTACAAAGAAGCAGGGACGGCTCATGGTCGGGGTTCTGGGTTTTGGGAGTTGGTGGGTTCTGGGTTTCGGATTTAGGGGTTTAGGGGTTTAGGGGTGTAGGGTTATTTAGGGGCTTGGGGGTTTAGGGTTTAGGGTTTAGGGGTTTAGGGTTTCGGGTTTCGGGTTTTAGGATTTAGGAGCCCCTTTTAGAGGCTTAAGTATACTACATAGTTACATGGAGCCTTAGGGGTAAGACATGTTCAGCGGCACTATTCTTAGGCTCTAGGACGGGGGGCTTTAGGGTGGAATTGTCATCTTATTTGCTTGGGTTTATACAGTTTTTATCTTGGGGTTTAGTGCTTAGGGCTTTTGTATTCCCCTCCCCCAATCAAGCAGGTATGCCGGAAGTGGTTCGTTGCATTCTGGCTTTAGGAGAAGGGATCAGATGCTTTGGGCTGAGAGTTATGTTGCTTCAGGTGTTTGGGATCAATTTACTATCTTTTGGGAGGGTCTTAACTTAACCCAAACCTTGATAGAACAACACAACTCTAGGCCAGCACTCTGGTTCCCTGCTGGGACCACATTAAAATCACCATTTTTGATATTTATTAGGGTTTTACCCATAGGCCCCTAAGTAGTTCCTCTTTATGGTTTATATTTAGAATCCTATAAGGTAATCCCAAAAAGGAACTACTTAGGGGCCTATGGGTATTGTGATCACGAAAATTCTGATCCTTATTAGGGTTTGGGGGTTTAGGGTTTATTGTAACAAACATGTAAGATTGTAGGCAACAAGGACCCAGTACTCACTAAATGCTCAAGCCTAAGATTAACAACCCTGACGTGACTCCCCCGACTCTTCAAAGTGTCTATGCCCGCAGGACTATTCATAGCAGAAGAAGACAGCTTCCGCAAACCCAGTTTGCGAGGGGCTCTCTAAAATATAGAGATAGCCTTCTATAGATCTTCAAAAGAAGGCGTCACAGTTGCAACAAGTATCTTATCCAGGGGCCCTACGAACCCTAAACTCAAGGGAACAATGCCTAGAACTCTCCATGTACTGTCGTACGTACCCTTGAACCTTCATGATCAAGGCCAATTAATTAAACCCTAAACCCCGCAGGCGGCTAAACCCAAAGCCCTAAAACTTAAACTCTAAACCCAACATCTTAGAACCCTAAGCCCTAAAACTTAAACCCTAAACCCAAAGTCTTAAAACCCTCAGCCCTAAAACTTAAGCCCTAAACCCAAAATCTTTAAGCCCTAAACCGAAACCTACAAGGCGCCTGAACTTTCGGATGTTGTACTCAGCTTCCCGCACCGGGTCCTGACAAAGATTTCCGAACACAAGGGGGACCGACGATGAGAAGTTTCGGGTTTAGGGTTTATAGGGTTTAGGGTTTAGGGTTCAGGGTTTAGGGTTTAGTTGCTCAAGGTTCACGAATGATAAACATGGCTGATGCTGCATGCCGAATCTGTCGGAGTGCCAAACAGCATCAACCAATGCAATTCAGTGACCTAGATTACCCTAAGGGCGATTTAATCATCATGTACTTGGGTTACGGATAGTAGTTTTAATTTTGTAGGTTGGTATTCAGAAGAGTATATGATTATTAGGTACTTGGACCCTTAGTTTTCCGGGGCAAGCTCTTCCCCACCTAACCTAAACCCTAAACCCTAAACCCTAAACCCTAAACCGAAACCCTAAACCGAAAGCCTAAAGTGCGTCCTCGTTGTGCGGGAAGGTGTCGAAATAAATGCAGCCTCTGTAGCTGATCTTCTGCAGCCACAAGACCACCTCCTCAATTGCCGGCAAGAGCTGGGAGATAGAGTTTGTGAGTAGGATTTAGGGTTTAAGGGGTTTAGGGCTTAGGCCCTAAGCCAGCCCTAAACCCCTAAACCCTAACCCCTAAACCCCTAAACCCTAACCTCTAAACCCTAAACCCTAAAAACACCCTTAAAAAAAGAGCCACACCCCTAAACCCTAACCTCTACACTTTAGGGTTGTTTTACATTAGGCCTCAGACCCAGCACCCTTGATGTCCTAAGCATAAAGCCCCGATCTCTGCTAGGTTCCCCGGTAGCCCCTTAATTATAAGGGCTTAGGGTTTAGGGGTTTAGGGTTTTTTAGGGCTTAGGGATTAGGGGTTTAGGGTGTTTTAGGGTTTAGGGTTTAGGGTTCCCAATATTCGGCTTTAATAAAAGGGACCACCCCAAAATAAAGAGGCAAAAGGGTACTACTGGGGAACCTAGTCTGAGCCTGGGATCCTCCTGAACTCGGATTTCGGAGGCCCTTGCGCCACGGCTTGGGCTGAGGGTTCAGGGTTTATAGTTTTTAGGGTTTTAGGGTTTAGGGTTTTAGGGTTTAGGATTTAGGGTTTTAGGGTTTAGGGTGTAGGGTTTTAGGTTTTAGGGTTTAGGGTTTGCGGTTTAGGGCTTTAAGGGTTTAGGGTTTAGGATTTTAGGGTGGTTTATGCTTTAGGGACGCTGTCAAAAAAGGTTCCTCACCCTTGCACTCTAACCTTCGAACCTCTACCTCATGACATCCCAACCCTGCAACCCCTACCTTAAACTACCAAAACCTACTATCTGTTAGGGTCCCTATACATTCCATATTAGGGTTTCTGATAAGAACCTACCAAAAAAGTAGGGTTTGGTAGTTTAAGGTAGGCCCCAAACCCTGAACCCTAAACCCTAAACCCCTAAACCCTATAGACCCCAAACCCCTAAACCCTAGGCCCTCGACCCTCTCAAGTGGCCCTACATCTTATCTCAGTCTGAACCGCTGGGCCCCTGAACCCTAATGGGTAGGTCGAAAACCTTCCAGCCACAGGACCCGAAGCTCTAACCCTAAGGGGGGTTGAAGGTCTAGAGGGTTTAGGGTTTAGGGATTAGAGGGTTAGAGGGTTGAAGGTCTAGAGGGTTTAGGGTTTAGGGATTAGAGGGTTTAGAGGGTTTCGGGTTTAGGGTCCATGTACCTTTAAGGGCTCTTTCAAGGGCTACTATAAGGGCTACTAGAAGGGTTCTATAGGGTTTAGGGCAGATTGGGGTTTAAGGATCCATGTACCCACATGGTATATACTTTGGCCGTAACGTAGTCCTTATATAGGTACTTTGGGACCAAAGTATATGCCATTTGGTACATGGACCCTTAGGGTAGTAGAGGGGCCTTGATACTCGCACCGCCCCGAATCAAGGCGACAGGGACTCAAGCAACACCTTGCCTGTAGCCCCAAACCCTGGGATCCACAGGTAGACCAAAAACTCTGAACACAAAGCCCTAAATGCTACACTCTCAACCCTACACCTCAAACTCTCAACCCCAATTGAAAGAAGTGGCAAGCCTTGAATCCTAAACGTCTGGATTCCTAAACCCCAACATTGTTGCTTACGGCTTAGGGTTTAGGGTTTTGAAATGCTGAACGAATCTCCAATGCTGCTCTCTCGTGGACGGAGCCAAACATCAGCCCATCCTGCTGAACTCTCGGGGGAAATGGTGCCGGGGCACTTTTTGGAGTACTTTTTGGTACGTTGAAACCCTAAACCTTTACGTACAAGCAAGGAAGCCTAAAGCCAAGGGAAGAATATCGATGTGTATGCGGATTACAGGAAGCTTTTCTGATTGAAAGAAGGGTTTAGGATTTTGGGGTGAGTGCCGAAACCCGAAGGTAAGGGGCCGAAACAAGTACGAATGCTGCTCCTCAGGGCTCCTCCTTATAAAACTCGCAGAATAAAATAACAAAAAGCCGGTGTCTAATCGAGACGGAACCCCAAAGGAGTTAAACAGCTAAGCCTTACATTGGTTTAGGGTCTTTAGGGTTTAGGGTTTTAGTGTTTAGGGGTTCAGGGTTTAGGGTTTAAGCCTTATGTAAACCCTAGCTCATAGAAGTTCGAGAGTCAAGTCTTTGATTTGCTACTGAATCCAAGGTCAGCGCGCAAATATGTCGCCCCAAAGAGCCGCTGCTTGAACGATTGCGGTTTGGGGTTTTGCGGGTCCAAAGCCCGGAGGGTTTAAGATTTAGGGTTTGGGGTTTAGGTACCGTTTTGGGGGGTTTTTTCTGGTTCAAATTCCGGAGGCTTGCTTGAGCTTTGGCTGATGCAGTGAAGTCTAAACCATGACTGGAGCCTTAACAGCCTGAACAATGTCGAGAAGGCGCAGAGGTATGTTTTCCACGGCCTGGCTTAAGAGCTTCACAAAGCTCTGTTTTCAAGCTGCCTTATTGTGATGGTCTTTCCAACGGGCTACAGGCAACGCTCATCTAAGAGAGTATACGTAGGGATGCGACAGGTGCGTGGCTTCGACACAAACTGGGTTCTTGTTAAGGGATTTGCTTTAAGTCACCATAATAGGGATCTCTAATAAATAATATGGTTTCATTCTTTGTGGTAACTTAAATTACCCTGTGCTTCCAGGGACCTTATTATTGGGTCCTCCAGGGGGTCTAGGGCCCTAACTATAAGGTCCTTGGAAGCTTAGGGTTAAATCCCTCAACAAGAACCCCGTAAAGTGAAAAGAACAAGCACTGGGGATCCCTAAAAGAATAATATGGTTTCCTTCTTTGTGGTAACTTAACTTAAATCCCGTAACAAGAACCCAGTAAAGTGAGAAGCACAAGCACTGAGAGGCTCCCAGTAGGAAGCCAGGCATTGCAACAGTCAAGCCCAAGCTTCTCTATACCATAAAAAAAAGCCACCGAGGCTACCTAGGGCCCCTGTGAAGTCGTACGGTTGATGATCTAATTCCTGCGTTACCCGTGATAAGGAATATACCATAATTCCCATAGTTTAGGGCCCGAAAGTTGATGCATTATTTGTATCATCAACAGTAGGAACCTACAACAAAGCTCGAAGTAGGCTTCGGTAGGTTTAGGCTCAGGCGTCGACCAAAGACGCGAGCAGCCTAAGCCAAGCTAAAACCTTGAAACCTCCTGCAAAGGCCCCCTTATGCCTCCTACTTCATGGCACCTAGAACCCCCCTCGAAACGTCTGCTCTTTCAGACTCTGCAACTCTAACCCTAAACCCCTAAGCCCTAGTCCTAAGAACACAATGAGAAGGCCTAAGGAAACTGAATACTTGGAGAACGGTGGCTTCATGCGGATGCTTTTAATGCGTGGCTCTACCGTAGACGAAGGAAACCCCCCCAAAGTTCAGGTCCTGGCGGTTAGGGTTTTAAGGTTTAGGGCTTTAGGGTTGTAGAGTTTCAGGGTTTAGGGCTTTAGGGCTGTAGGGTTCCAGGGTTTAGGGTTTCAGGGTTTCAGGCTTTAGGGTTTCAGGGCAACCGAACCTCGGCGCCCAGGCGCGAGTGGCCATCGTTCCTGAGCTTTACGGACGAATTAACTGGTTCCCTGTTGGGGCCATGTTAAACATGATCATCTTCAATCCCTAGCGGGCTTTATTGTGACAAAAAATGTAAAAGTGTAGCCAACAAGGACCCAGTCATCCCTTCTTAGACTCTTAGACCCTAAACCCTAAACCCTAAACCCTAAACCCTAAACCCTAAACCCTAAACATCATCCTACAAGGATCCTCGGCCTTACCATACAAGCCCGCTTGGCCCCCGCAATCCCGAAACCGACTGGGGGAGTGTCAGGGCTGTCCCTCCAAGGAAATCACGGTTGATAGCATACATCCTGCATTACCCATCATAAGGAATAGACCATAATTCCCGTAGTTTAGGGTCCTTAAGGTAATGCAGGATCTATATCATCAACCGTAGCCCCAAAGCCCCAAAAACACTCGGAGCCTCATGTAAGCCCGCAGAGGAAGCTGCCAAAAGGACCGGACAAACCCGCACAGACCTAACACCGACAGAACCTCCGCACCAGAAGGCCCGAACCGGCGAAGCCTGAACGGGGATGGAAACCTCACAAAAGACCCCCCTTCAGCCCTAGGAATCTGCAAAAAAAGCCTTGGATCCCCAAGTCTCAAATCCCGAAGCCCGTGAATCCCCAACACCCTAAATACCACCCCGACATCGTAAGCCCTATAAACCCCCCACCCCCCAGCCCTAACAAACCTAAACCCTAAACCCTAAACCCCTAAACCCCTAAACCCTAAACCCTAAACCTAAACCCCTAAACCTAAACCCCTAAAACCTTAAACCCTAAACCTTAACCCCCAAATCCTAAACCTTAAACCCTAAACCGCTAAACCCTAAACCCCTAAACTCCTAAACCCTAAACCAACAAAAAGAAAGGACCGAGCTCCGGGCCGCCCTGGAAAGGCTAAGTTGGCGTAGCCGCTTTCGGCCAGGCCATCCACGAGAGAGCTCAGGAAGCCCGCCTGAGATAACCGAGGCCTGCGTCTTAGGGGTTTAGGGCTTAGGGGTTTCGGGGGTTTAGGGTTCAGGGCTTTAGGGTTTTAGGGTTTAGGGTTTGGGTTTTTGGGTTTAGGGCTTTAGGGTTTTAGGGTTTGGGGTTTAGGGTTTAGGGTGTCCCCTTTTGCCGTAAGCCATACGAGCCTCCGAACATCAGCGACACAGTTTGCGGAAATGACACGTAGGGGCCTAAATAGTTACCAACACTATTTGGGGGGGGGGGGGCTTCTCATGATATTTATAGCATACTGCAACGAAAAAACCTTATTCTAATTATGTTGGCCCCTTGATTTTTGGACACGTTTTGAAGAACCCTTGTAGAAGGCAGCCTTTGAAAAATCTTGTGGAACCCGTAGCACTGATGGAATCGGAGCATTAAGGCTGATAAGATGCTCTGATTATGGGGTTTGCAGGCCTCGCAACCCTGAAAGAACCCTCATAGTGTCTGTAGAACCCTTGACATGCTAGAAACAAAACCTGCTTATCCATGTACATGAAACATCAAAACAACTGGGTAGTTTTCTAAACTCGGGTCCCCTTTTGGGTCCCCAATACAGGGCGGCACCCTTCTCAAAAGGACCCCCCAAACGGGACCCTATTTTAGAAAACTACCCAACTAGAGTTCCTAAACCCTGAACCCCTAAACCCCTAAACCTAAACCCCTAAACCCAAAACTCCAATCCCCTAAACCCTAAACCCTGAAAGCCTCCCTTCGGCGCCTCCTCCCGAGGTGGCGGAAACTCCAACTTCAGAGCCTGGCTCACCAGAAACTCCAAACATCCTAGGGTTTAGGGGTCAGAGAGGGTTTAAGGTTTAGGGTTTAGGGTTTAGGGTCAGAAACTCCAAACACCCTGAGGGTTTGGGGGTCAGAAAGGGTTTAGAGTTTAGGGCTTAGGGCTTAGGGTTTCGGGTCAGAAAGTGTTTAGGGTTTAGGGTTGAGGACTTGGGGTCAACAAGGGTTTAGAGTTTGGGGTTTAGGGTCGACAGGAGTTTGGGTTTAGGGTTTAGGGATGCTTTGGGTGTATCGGGTTTAGGGTAGGATGGCCTCGACGTGAGGGTTTAGGTGCTTGCAGATTTCAGGCTTCAGGCATCACGGTCCATATAGGCTGTCATTGCGTAGACGTAGACCTGAGAAATCCCTGAAAGCCCCCCAAGCGCAAATCTACTGGGATCTTGCCTGGAGACTTGCCCCTGCCGGAACAATCGGGTAGAGGGTGTTGGGGCCAGCTAAACCCTGGACCCTAAACCCAATTGTGACGGCTTTCCTCCTCCTGACACCAGTTGTTACGACGAAAAGCTAACAACAAAACGGACGAGGGGGCCAGGGTTTTGGGTGGTTTAAGGTGGGCACTGCCCCCATACAGTAACAGTCTATACTAGGGCTACTATGAAGGGCCTTATATATCCATACTCTGAATATTACTCAACTGTTACTGAGTAAGGGCAGTATCCAAGGTTTAAGGCTAGTTTACTTGATTCAATCCCAAAGGGTATTGGGCTACATACTTCTTAAACCTGTATAAACCTGGCAAGACCACGTTAAAACCCTAGAAAGCCCTGTAAGGACATACTAAACCGTATCAGCCCTTGTAAAACTATATGAAATCCCGGCAAAAAAGCAGTGTATTGTAGAACCCTTTAAAGCCCTGCGATGAACACGCTAAAAAGCTGCCGATGAGCGAACCTCCGAGCCCTCATGAGACTGAATGCCCGAGGCTCCCGCCGCAGTGAAAAAGTCGAAGTCCTCTTCCTCAGGACAACGAAGCGGTTTTGCCAAGGGTTCAGGTCTTTAGGATGTATATCTTTAGGGCTTCAGGGTTTAGGGTTTCGGGCATGGGAGGAGGGTTTACAAGCTTGTAAAGACCGATTTGCAAGAGGCCTGTCGGCTTGTTAATTTGCTTTTTTCAGGTGGCTTTGCGCGCTGAATAGTTTGAAGGGCTTACACGGGTTTTAGAGCTTTTGGTTGAATTCCTGTGAAGTTGAACACAGCACATAAGCACGTTGCCTTATATGTATATGTTGATATACACACACACACGCGCGCGCGCGCGCACGCAGCGAGCCTACAACGGATGATAGGTTCTGGTGCTGTGGTTTTCGGAATACTAGCACAGTCGTCCTGACAGCCGGAACAATAACGATAACAGCAATAAGCTCGAATACTGACAACTGCCGAACCGTCAAACACAACTCTCCAAGTAGTAACTGCCATAGCAGTCAAACCACCATCACGATAACGACGAGGACTACCACTGCCGCTACTACCACTCCTGCTACTACTTCTACGTCATATGTCTTCTGCTGCAACGATGACAACCACTAGTGACTTCTGCGTAACAAACGACTGACTAGACTACATGCGAACTACTAGCCAGCTAAACAACCAATCCACTGCTACGGAGGCACCCCACCGGTTCACGAAAGTGCTGTTAGCATGCCTAAACTACAGCTCAGATTCCCGACATCCATACCTGGCCGCATCCTACCCAAGGAGAAGCATGAAGTGTTGGAAGGCCCAGGCAGCTTCCTCAAAATTATGCACCCTTATACAAGTAGCACCCGTGTTAAAACCCTAAGAAATTGGACCCCATGCCCGAAGACTTGGCTTTCGATCACCAGAAAATTGCACTTGGGCAGGGTTCAGGTCAGGGTTTGGGGTTTAGGGCTTCACGGTTTGTGCGGACTTCAAGTGCTCAAGGAACTCAATCCTATGCTCGGTGCGGCTGAGCATCTGAGAGGTCACCGGCACCCTCTTTGTCGATGTACTGGCGCGTACGAGACACTAAGACAGACCCGAAACAGCTCGAGCCCAGTCTCAAACCCACCCTAAACCCCTAACTGCCAAACCAAATTCCTGTCCCTTAGCCCAAACTTGCCCTTTTGCCCCCTAGTTAGCATCGTTTTCAAACCTTGCTTGGTTTTGGAACGCCGAGAGCCTCCAACCGACACTTGATAGCATAGACCCCGTACTACACAACTCTCATTGTAGAGGCATGTACAACCCTGTGTAAGGGCCTCGGCTGTGAGATTCAGGTTCTACGGGTTCAGGCTTCGGGCTTCAGGGTTTAGACCTTGTTTTTTCGATTTAAGGGTTTGGGGTTTCTCGGGGTACAGTCTGGGTTCACGGTTTCCAGCACAGACACCAATCAGAATCACCAATCCCATCTTCATGTGCAGACACAGGCCCCCTCAGGCCTAGAGGAATACTTGCTTGCTTCAGCAGACAGAGAGGCCCTTCAGACAATGCAGGGTGGACCTCGCAGCTTTGGGTGTACGTAAGGTGGCGACATTTGTTAACATCTCACAGCCCCCAGTTGAAGTGCATGTACCATTACTTCTTACCCCTAAACCCTAGACCCTAAACCGTAAACCCTTACTTCTTACCCATGAACCAAACCCAAAGCATGCGCCGAAATCCTTGCATAAGCTCCTGACCCCCAAACTAAGGCCCAATCCCCCGGGTTTAAACACTTTAAGGGTGTGCCCTTAAAACTTCGATCCTGGATTCGGGATTAGGATTCAGGGTTTAGGGTTGCCCTGCCCCAAACAAAATCGATGGAGACTCCTGCTTACTAAACCCCCAACCAATGGCTTGGACGGCATATAAAAACCACAAACCCCCATACCCTAAACCCCTAAACCCTAAACCCCTAAACCCCCAAACCCTAAACCCCTAAACCCTAAACTCTAGCATCTTGGTATTCAGGCCCTTGCGAGGCCTGGGCTTCGGCCCCGGTACCTCTCAAGGCTTCTAGGGCACAGCTGAAAAAGAGCCCCTCTTTCGAGCTTTGGGGATTTGGGGTGGAGGGTTTAGGGTGTCGGGTTTAGGGTTTAGGGTTCGGG
>CAJNJA010077086.1:3304-21402 GCA_905231915.1 Symbiodinium necroappetens
TAGTACTAGTACTAGTAGGTAGTTAATTAGTTGGCAGTAGTTAGTTGCAGGAGTAGTAGTAGCAGCAGCGACAGCAGCATCAGCATCAGCAGTAGTAGTAGCAGCAGCAGCAGCAGTAGTAGTAATGATAACAGGAGAAGCAGCAGCAAGAGCAAAGGAGCAGAACCAAACGCAGGTATGATTTGCTTCCCTTCCCTGCCGCCAGGTTTTTGGCAGAACAGTCTTAGCGGTAGCAGCAGCCGGACAGCAGTAGGAGCGAAGCGACAACAATTTATACAAGGAGTTTAGTAGTACTTCCCGTGCTTGCTGAAGGCGGGTCGCGCCCACCAGCTCCAAGCAAACGTGCCATGGTACCTTGGCAGCAAGAGCGCACGCACACAAACAAACACAGACACACACACACACACACACACACTCACACACACACACACAAGCAACAGCACAAGAAAGATGCATATTGCATAAGGTTGAGACCATGACTGCTAGCAATAATCAAAACTGGTCTCATGCTTTTCAACATTGAGCTTTGGGCTCGCGGCTTTGGTATTGGCTGTCAAGTGCCGGGGGGCAGAAAGTGACGGATTGGTTTGGGTGCCAACCTGGAAGCCCTCTCCCTCTCTCTATATTTCTATGTGTGTATATATATATAAATGTGTGTATAGATAGATAGAGAGATAGATAGACAGATAGATAGATAGAGAGAGAGAGATGTCTATGTATGTATGTATATATATATATGTATACATACGTACAGATATACACGCTGTCGTCATTATCTTGGGCAGCGGCTGAAGAAGGCCGATCGCCTGCTTCGCTGAGCTGACCTGCCAGGCTTTGAAGCTTCTGGGCTCCGAGGGGCCTTCCCTGAGCTCCTGAGCACCCCGTCGTCATACAGCATACATAGGGTATAGGATTTAGGGGGTGGGGGTTTAGGGTTTAGGGGTTTAGGATTTAGGGGCTTAGGGGTTTAGGGGCCTTCAGAACTAGAGGAGGGTCCTGATGCATTTTCCAGTATAAGCGCATAATCTAGGGAGGGGCCTTCATGATTAGAACAGAGTTTCGGTGGATTTTCTTGAAATAAGGATCGGGCCTCAAAGTATATAATATTGGTAATTATCTAGGCCCCCTTTGAGGGTGTCCAAGGGCTAAAGCCTGAAGGTCCTAGGCTTGAGGGTCCTTGGGCTAGCTGAGGCCTTGGAAAGTAACATCTTCCAAATCTTCACCGGAAAGCCAAGTCCAGGAGCTTCCCAGCGCAGCAGGAGCTCTTCCGTGGGACCAAAGTTCCGAAACCCCAGAAAGGAAGATGAGGCTCGGCAATGAAGAAAGAGCTTCAAAGCCCGAAGCCTGTAGAATTTCAAACTCCAAAATTGCATTCTCCGCAAGCAGGATTGCGACGGCCTCATAGTTGGGCCACTTCGGTGCGTTGATGCCGACGATGTTGTCTGGGCTCTGAAGCTTTTGAGCTTGTACTTCCCACAAGCCTGAAACCCTGAAGCCCTGAACCCCGTAGAAAACACCATTAATGGACACGTTGTAGTATCTCTCCTCTAAGGTTCAAAAGAAGACGGACACTACAAGAAAGGCGGCTGCGACGGCTACAGTGGTTTTAAGGTGGGCTTTGGACCGTCACCAAGCAGATGCCCTGATCTGCAACCTCGAAGTCATAGCTTCAGGATTCGGCAGTTAAGCTCTGTTCTTCAATAGCCGGGCCCTAAAAACCAAACATATAAAGTCGAGTTTAAAGTTCTTCCATTGGCTATCTAAGTAAGTCCTCAAGGCTAAGGCTAAAGTCCCCTGAACCCTAAACCCCAAACCGCAGAAAGCCCTGAGTACCCAAAGTCTCCCTCCTCGAAGCCGAGTATGGCTTCAGCGAGGGAGCGGGCTGCGTTTGGGTAGTCTCTGCCGTTGGAGCTTCTTGCTATAGAACCCTGTAAAGACCCTACACAAATATGTACATTTGTCTATATATATGTACATATATACACACATGTACACATAAGTATGTACAACATAAGCATACAGAAATAACTTAATAAGAAAGTCAATCAAAAAGACATGTACGGAACGAAGCTTTTCAAGTTCTCATTTCTTTAAAACCCTACAACACTCCTGCTGCTTGCCATGTTTAAGTGCCTCTGCATGAACTATGTTCGCCCGGCTTATCTCGGAGCCCTAACAATTCCCATAAAATTTGGGGGCTGCACTCTTTAAGCATAAGACAACTAGGGACGTTGCAGGGGCCATAAAGCCGAAACCCCCTCCATATTCCCTCGAACCCTCATCTGAAAAGTCTGCGACCCTAACCTGAGGGACGGATGCTTTGGGCAATTTTCACCTCAAACGTCCACCTGAGCGGACCCAGGGTGCACCATTTAAAGTCTACATGGCCTCGTTTGTAAAGGCAGGCACCTGCAGTTGAGTGTGTTCTGATTGTCTGCGAGACTGAGTTACAAAGGGCCCCCGAGGGCCTTGCCAGTCCAGGGCTAAGGGACTCTGCAAGGAAGCCTCATAGGAGCTCTTGTAGGAACCCAAAACAGGAACCCTTGAACCGGTGTAGGTTGAACTTGGGTTCTCCCCTGTTTGAAGCACCTAGGTGCCAAAGGTTGATTCTGGCAAGGCACGGACAGAGCCGTCTTCGCCCAGGGTCAAGAAGCCCTCACACCAAGGAAAGAGACGTATACACTGCTTTATCTAGCACATTGGTACACAACATATATATATACACATATTAGAATATAATATAATATAGTATAATATAATATAATATAACATCACATAATATAATATACTATACTATACTATAATATAATATAATATATAGTATGTATGTATGTATATATATATAAGTATAAGAATTATATTATATATATATATTATTATCATCATCATCATTGTCATTACGATTATTATATATATCGTATGTTTTATATACGTATATTATATATACGTATATTATATATATATACACATATGTACATATCACACATGCATATCTAACATCTAAACTTCGGAAGGTCGTGTAACCCTTGCATTGTAGATGAAGTCTCACCAGGGTCAGAGCCGAGGGCTGTGGCTGCAACGCCAGCGCAGGAGACGGGGGACGGCTTAGGGCTTCAGAGCTTTCACGTTTGGGGCATAGGATGCAGGATGGATGCCGGCAGATATGTGCAACTTCTCCCGCTGCTACCAGCTACAAAGAGTTTTCAGGATCAAGTAATCATGATTAACTCGTCAAGCATGGTCAACAGTATCCAGGGCTAGAGGCTGCGTTTGCGACTGATGCGGAAACTTAGGGAAGGAAGTCATCCCCCATGCAGAAGCATCCACCTGTTCCTTCTCGAGCACCTAGAATTACTATGTAATGCCCACGTGGACCTCAAGGAGCTAGTGGTCCCGGCTTCGTACTCAAGACCCACAGCATGCCTTGCCTCCACGATCTTGTCGATGCCTGCTTGGAGGTTCATGGGTAGTTATAAGTGGGGTTATAAGTCCCCTAATATGGGTTATAACTATAGTTACCCTACTTATAACCCCACTTATAACTAGCCATGAACCTCCAAGTGGGATAGATGAGTAAAAAGGAGGCCCGGGGACAGCTGAGGAGGCTTGCAAGTCGGGCCTCGGCGCTGCTGCACCGATCAGCTGCAGAGCTCAATCCAACCCCCAAACCCATCCCGACACGAACTCCCCTAAACCCTAAACCCTCAACCCTAAACCCTAAGCCCCAAACCCTAAACCCTAAAACCCTAAACCCTGAACCCTAAACCCTAAGCTCCAAACCCTAAACCCAAAACCCTACACCCTGAACCCTCAACCCTAAAACCCTAAACCCAAAACCCTACACCCTGAACCCCCAACCCTAAAGTTTCCCTCAGCCAGGATGCTAATCTTTGCCAGGAGCTCCGGCTGGTCGGCACAGGTCTGCAACCTCTTTGGCTGAGTTGGGTTTAGGGCTTAGGGGGTTTAGGGTTTAGGGCTGAGTTGGGTTTAGGGTCCCTGCAAAAGCATGGTGGCTTGTAGTACGTTTTTTTTGGGGGCAAGATATAACCTTAAGCCCTGAACCATGGTAGCTTTTGGGATGTTTTGGGTAGGATGCAGGTGGGAAGCCGGCACGAGCCCCCTTGACTTGAGAAGCCAAAGCCCACAAGGCAAGTCTCGCGAACTACAGGAAATGGCTTAGGGTTTCGGTTTGTTCTCAATTTTTGGATTGTTTCGCAGCTCCTGTAGGATTGGAAACATCCCAACCCAAAGCGCAGCACTAAGGCACCCCTCCCCCTTCCCGCAACCCTAATCCCAAACCCCTAAGCCCCTAAACCGCAAACCCCTAAAACCGAAACCCTGAATTCCCAAACCCCAAAAACCCCAAACCAAACCCCCAAAAACCCCAAAGCCCGAAACCCTCATCCCCCCCCAAAGCAGTGCATCGGTACACCCTTCGAGATCCTTGGCCCAAGGAGCCACTGCAGTTGGGCATCGATGTGGGCGATCTGAAACCTGGTTTTTGGGCTCAAAAACCAGGGGTTTAGGGTTTAGGGGTTTAGGGTCTAGGGGTTTAGGGTTTAGGGGTTTAGGGTTTAGGGGTTTAGGGGTTTAGGGGTTTTGGGTTTTGGGTTTAGGGGTTTAGGTAGGGGTTTAGGGCTTAGGTAGGGGTTTAGGATGGCTCAGGGCTTTACGTGGGCTTTGGGTTTGAAGGGTTTAGAGCTCAAGAAGTCTTGAGGGCTTGGGGCTTAGGGGCCTGGGGTTTGGGTTGTTTTGGGGGGTTACGGGCTTACCTGGGGCGTACGGGGGCTTTGGGGCTTGCAAGGGGTTTAGCACTTGATTTATTATTATTTATTTTTTGTTTTTTGGAGGGGGGGGGGGCGGGTTCAGCAAATGAGGGCCACCTATCATCAACCCGACTAGTCGTAGGATCCTGATTGTGGAGTCTCAGGGAGACCTTTTCAGGTTCAGGGTACTTGGAGTTTCATGGGTAGTTATAAGTGAGGTTATAAGTAGGGTAACTGTGATTATAATCCATAGTAGGGAACTTATAACTCCACTTATAACTACCCATGAACCTCCAGGTAGGGCATTGAGCCCTTCAACGTTGCTCATGACCCTTGACCCTTGGCCTGTCCACTGAGATGTTTGGGTTTCGGGGGTTTGAGGATGCCCTTTTGAAGAATCATGGGTTCAGCCAGAATGCATCAGAGTCCCAGGATCGGGTTTGGGGTTTAGGCTTTGCCCGGAAATTACCGGACAAGGGCGGGAAGTTGAGTTTCATACATTGGAGTACCTCGGTCCGGCGTCATGGCAACAACCCGCAGCCCACTGCATGATCCTAAGCACCTTTGGGCCCTCTAAGCGAAAAACTCCGGGTAGTGGTGACCCCCTCTTGCAAATTGAAAGTCGGCAGGCCCTAAGAGCCAAAAGAAGTGCGCCCTGGCCCAGTGATCGCCGGTTCATTCCCAAAGGCCAGGAAACATCATCAGCATCAAAGCGACCGAGCGCTTGGGAAATACACGTGCGCGAGCGAGCATCATCAGCGTCAGCTGCCACAGCCCTGGTCAGGCATTCGGCTGCCGACGAACATCACCAGCATCACTTGCAGTTCTCGTTTCGGGAAGCCGAATCAGGAAGCATCATCAGCATCATCTGCCGTACCTCGAGGCAGGAATCCACACTAACCCGCCTGCAAGCAAACCTCGACGTTACCTGCGTTGAGCCTTCGACAACATCACTGGCAAAATGTGCAAATGCTCGATTCTCGTAGCAGCGACTCTTAATTCATCAGCATCAGCTGCCGCAGCTCTGGCCGGCATCGGACATAACCACGGGCAAGACAGCATTATCAGCATCAGCTGCCACGGCTCTTGTCGGGCAGCCGGCTGTCAACAAACATCACTGCATGAGCGGCAACGCTTGTTTTGCAAGCAATCATCAACATAAGCTGCAAAGGTTGTTGTCGAGCATCGCAAACAAGCGCAGGCTGGGGCCCAGGGAGCATCATCAGCATTAACTGCGACGGTCTTTGTTGGGCTCACTACCAGCAACCGTCAGCTGCATCAGTGCTCGTCTGGAGAAGCACCGAATCAGAAAGCATCATCAGCATCAGTTGCCGCATCTCTTTTCAGGCATCGGACGTACCTGCACGCCCAGCGAGCATCATCAGCATCAGTCGGCTCTTGTCGGGAATCGCGCTGCCAGCAAACATTACCGGCATACACTCGTTTGGCAAAGCCTCGCATCAGACAGCATCAGCTACATGTCTGATCGGACATGCTCGCAGGCAAGCACATCATCGGCAGCCTAGAATCAAGAGCAGCAAAGCATCATCAGCATCAGTTGCCGCATCTCTTGTCAGGCATCGGACATACCCGCACGCCCAGCGAGCATCATCAGCATCAGCTGCGCAGGTCTTGTTGGGCATCCGGCCGCCAGCAAACATCACCAGCATCAGCTGCGTCGGCCAGTGTCGAGCATCCGACTGCCAGCAAACATCACCAGCATCAGCTGCAATGCTCGTCATACGAAGGTCCGAGTCAAGAAGCATCATGCCAACGCACATCACCAGCATCAATTGCACGGCTCCTGTCTTGCAGCAAAGGATCACCAATCACCAAGCATCATCAGCATCTGCTGCCACGGCCCCACCCCGGATATCCAAAGTTTCGGAATGCCTGCGAGCATCATGTGTTCCTTTTTGCAACAGCTCAGAATCCCATCAACCGACGCACCCCATGTCGGACAGTCAACAGCCAACATCATGATAAGCTGACATTGGGTCAACTGCAATGCTCCCTCTCCGATGTGCCACCGAGCACGAACGTCAGCAACTCACATTCCCAACCAAAGCGAACCTTCTCCTCCCCTGCTGCTTCGGGGGCTTCAAGATTTCAGCTCCCTGGGGCCGTCCTGAGGTCGCAGTCCGGGAGACCAGGATTCTGCTGTTCTTGTCATGAATGCCAGCATTCTGCACTGCTGCTCTTCATGCCATCGCTGCTTTGGTCGCCCGTCACTCCTGCTCCTGCACCTGCCTGCTGCAAAAAGCACCTACTCCTATTCCGCTGCTGCTCCCACCATGTCTGCCGCAACAAAGAATGACCATCGGCCGCCCCGCAGCCGACGCGCCCAGCAACCGTGTGAGCTCAAGCAAGGCCGTGTGCACGTGAGGTAGACGTGCAAATGATTTAATTGGGTATGAGTGGAGGTTTGCGATTGACGGAGTCAAAGCATGTCCGGACTTAAGTCTGCATGCTGCGCATTTCAATCGCACCGTCTTTCTTGGTGGTCTTTTCTGGTTCCGTGTCAACGGTTGGCTATGCCCAGCTTGCTTTCCGTGGTTGTCAATATCTGAAAGGTGTGCTTCTCATTTGAGCAGCGACTTGAAGTAGCGACACAAACGCAAGAACAGTTCAAGGCACACAGTCATGACGACATACTACAGCAACAAGCACAATGGTACAACCTCAGCCTTAAGATTCCCTCAAAACCCTCAGCCGCGCCCAGTAACAGCTCTTCATTCAACCTTTTGGTGGAAAGCTCCCGTAGAAGACCAGCTTCCTCGTCCTTATCTTGGAGTTCCGAGGTTAGGCCTCAAAGGCTTTATAGGGTTCAGTTCCGGAGGTTCAGAGATAGAAGGGGCTCGAGGGCTGCAGTTTAGGACTTTGGGGCTGGTTTGGTCGTGAAGTTGCCATGGTTGGGCTGTTGTGCAACCTCAACAGCAACCTCGTCAATGTAACTGTAGTCTCCATGGCAGTTCCCTTTTTTGGGTTACTTTGTAGGATCCTAAATATAGAATAAGTTAAACCTCAAAGGGGAACTACTATGGAGTAGAACCCTTATGGTACCCTTATAGAAACCCTTATAGATCCCTACAGGTAACATTGCGGACGGCAAGATGGTGAGTGCAATCCCTAGAAGCCCAGTCGAAGCGCGTGTGCAACGGGTCGGATTTGGATGTTGATTGCCGTGCCTTTAAGCGGCACAATGCGGCACAGCGGAGGATATCACGTACTCACGGCTTGGTATGACAGTCAGACTATAAGAACACAGACCTGAAGTTCGGTCGTTTCTGTCGTGCCTCTTTGACTGCATGTTGCGCAGCATGGCTTTATTGTTATGCTGTGCAAATGAACTTCACAGCAGAAGCCTGACACTGCCCTGCACAGCACGGTTGGAGCTGGGATACTCCTCACCCTCAACCCTGAAACATAAACGCGACACCCAAACCCTGAGCCCAAGGCCCAAACCCAAAACGCTAAAAGCCTAGCACTGCCAAGACTCGAAGAAATAGTCATAGACATCGTTGGTCCAGTTCGTCAGATGCGCTTCAAAGCCAGTTTCCCTGGTTTGGCATGGCGGTCATTGTGGATTGCCCATGATGAGCACAATGATGACATTTTAAGGGCTTGGCGACAAAAACGATGATGAACACTTGCATGCCGTTGACACAACCACTCTCATCATCTTCGCCACCATGATCACCATCAGAATCAACACCACCCCGCCATGATGATGATGATGATGAGGATGTTGCTGATGATAATGATGATGACGAAGACATCATCATGAGCATGATCCTCGACATTGGTATCGGCTTTGCCATGGCTGTCATCAGTTGATGCAGTTGATGGCTTTTTGGTGAAACAAACAGCTCGAGCACATCCATGCACATGCGAGAACGTCCCACTGCATACAAGCCGCCTCACAGCCACTAGATGCCAGCTTCAGCAAAGGACAGAACTGGATGCGGCCCCCAGGCCCCGTATGTCGCAAAGAACACTTGACCCAGGCTTGATCAGCTCTGACTAGAAGTCAGTATAGGATTGAGAGTTTAAGATTGAGAGTTTAGAGAAACCCGTTCTGAAGCTTCAACCGCAAACACAACACTGGCCATGTCGTCCTCGATGCCCCGAGAGGACCGAAGCTATGCTTGCCGAGATGCGGGTCCGTGTACTGCGTCAAACTGTCAGAGGTGATGATCAAGTGTGGCTCCTCGATGCCAAAACCTCGACAGTTTGGGACCAAAAAGGCTTGCCTAGCAACGACCAGCATGCTGATGATAACAGGTACGGTACTGCTGGCTAACTATACAGCACTGCTATTATTGCATAGCCGCAGCTGCTTTGCAAGACAACTTACAAGGGGTTTGGGAATCAGGCTTTTACAGATGCAAGCATGCAGCCTACCCCCCTTTGTCATCCTCAGCACCCTGCAATCGTCGAATTTGGGGCCAGGTTAAGATTAAAGCTTCAGATGTCTGCCCCAAAACCGTTGAATCCCAGATCCCCATTGGCTGCCTTCAGTCTTTGCGAAAGGGCACACATTTGTTACCGTCATTGTCCGGAGTCTGTGGAACCCAAACGACTGAGAACGACACATCTCAAAGCACGCAAGAGACCGCAAACAGAACCTGAACAAACCCAACAGATCGCAGGTGACAGCCCTGACAGCACGACATGGCTTCAGTGCGGTAATAATAATAATAATGATAATAATACTAATAACAATGATAGTAATGATAAAAGTAGTAATAAGATAAAAGATAAATAAATAAATAAATAAACAAATAAATAATATACATATATACCTACCTACCTACCTACCTACCTACCTACCTACCTACCTACCTACCTACCTACCTACCTACCCACTTACCTACCTTACCTACCTACCTACCTACCTACCTACCCTACCTACCTACCTACCTACCTACCTACTTACCTACCTTACCTACCTACCTACCTACCTACCCACCCACCCACCTACCTACCTACCTACCGACCGACCTACCTACCTACCTACCTACCTACCTCCATGCATGCATGCATACATACATACATACATACATACATAATATATATATATAATGTAACATATATATATATATATCTACTTATCTACATAAACGATATAAAAATATAAGATAAACTATCTATTATCATAATATGTGTGTCCGTGCAATACTTGTCAAGCAAACTAAACATGTGCAGCTACATGCGAATTCGAAGAAGAAATGGCACACCTACCCCGCGAGAGTTTGAGGGTGTCACTATCATGTCGTTTCGGGTACGCAGGGCTCTAGGGTTTAGGGGTTTCGGGTTCTCAGGGTCGTCGGACTCCGCTTGGCGACAGAGGGGTTCAGAGGACGGCAACATGCTAGACTCTACAGCCCAGATCAACCCTCAAAGGCCCCTAAACCCCTAATTTAACCCTAAACCTAAACCCCTATACCCCCTAAACCCGTACCCCTAAACCCTAACCGAAACCCCTATCGCCCCGAAGCCCCTAACACAGCCCTGACCGTAAAACCCTGCGCCCAGACACGTGGGCCGTACAGTTGTGCGCCTACCAGGGTCTGCCTTGCTCGAAAAACACTCTTTTGGGGTTTAGGGTTGAGGGATCGGATATGTTCTGACCGATTTGGGGTTTAAGAGGGTTGACGGGGTTCCTGCAGAGTGAGTCGGGGCTTTCATTCTACATGGCTGAGGGCCTATCGAATTATCTGTTGTCCTCTTAAGCCTAAACCCTAAACCCTAAACCGCCTAAACCACCTAAACCCTACACTGCCTAAACCCTAAACCCTAAACTGCCTAAACCCTACATCGCCTAAACCCTAAACCAGCTGCTATTGGGTCTGGACTCCAGCTACGGCAAATTCTATGGGGCTTGGTAAGGCTCTTGGGGGTTCCTCTGACGACTTTCCACAGCTGTGACGGCTAGGGAGTTGAAGGGGTTTAGGGGGTTTGCGGGGTTTAGGGTTTAGTATGAGAGCCTACAGTCGTGAGTCAAGAACTGGCTTTCGAAATGCCACCGTGGCTTTGCAGGTAGGGCGATAAGAAAAGCTTCCGAGGCTTTGCAATATGTGAAGAGTGATGTAGGAACCTCTGATTTGAGAAACTCTGGGTCTTTATCAGGGGCTCTTTATCTGAATCCTACTATTTGGGGGTTGGAAAGGGGGCCAGGGTTTCTTTATCAGGCTCCTACTTTAGCTCTTCCCCTAAACCCTCAACCCCAATCTTCTTGGAGGGCTACAGCAAAGGGCTCTTCTTGGAGGGCTACAGTAAAGGGCTCTTCCTGGCCTCTGCTGCTCAACCCTCAAAGCACCCCGACCTTCCAATATTCCTTAACTGAGGAATATGCCTCAAGTTAGAGTAAGACCCCTGACATGATTTGAGGTGTAATAAAGGGCCTTCGTACTGAAAATAGCGTTTTGGGGTATATTATAATATCATTATAATGAGGGATCCCCCAAAACAGTATTGGGAATTACTAAGGCCTCTATATTATTCCCTACTAATTGATTCTGGAACGTCTGGACTTCGTCGATCAGTGATCTACCACTCGCCTTGCAACGTTGCTCGCCTTCCTTTCCCGCGCGTGTAGTACAGCGGGAACACCGCGAATCTTCAATCAGACAGCATTGCCAGACAGGACTGTTAAGTCTTTGCTAAGTGGGGAAATTGATCATGACAATTTGGCAAAGAGAGCATCCGCAGGTTTCAGTTGCGCAGCGACGCAGTGCGAACTATGCTGTTTTGCTTGAATCGAAAAGCGCTACTTCGGCACCCTTGAAAGGGTGTATCTGTCACCTGAAATCCCAAACTTTGGACCCGGAATCTAAAGTAAGGCAGAGCCTTCAACCTAAAGCTAGGGATTTCCAGCTCTTGAGAATCTAAGCTGGAGCATCCGTTCATCTAAGCTGCTTTGGCTTCCCAGGGTAAGCAAAACAAATACAACACCGAGGGAAATCAACAGCTGTTCTAAGCCGGACCATCTGATGCTGGCTCCATCCCTCTTCATCAGTCTCCACCACCAAACTGGTGAGGTCTAGGGGAAAAACACACGGGACCCTTGTAAAGAGCTTAAGTGCCAACCTAAGACTCAACCCTAAACCCTAAACGAGGCTTTAGTACCAAAAATCTCGCCAAGGCTCCGGAGGATTTGGCTGGTCTTGGCTTGCTCGAAGAGGAGTCGCAGGGACTGGATGGGAGGTAGTTCTCTCCATCAGGGTCTGTTAGGGGGTCCTTTTCATAAGGGTGCTGGTGGGGACCTAAAAGGAATTTGGAGAAGGAGTCATGGAGAGAAACCCCTAACCCCCCAGGTACCTGCTATATAGGGCCCTAAGACCTCCAGTACCCTATATAATAGGTACCTGGAGGATTAGGGAACACCGGATTTGTTTGTGGCTGGCTAAGCCCAGGGGTAGCAGAAGTAGCTGGCCGGCCTCGTCGTCGACGTCGTCGAAGAAGTAAAAAGTCGTCGCAGTCGCAGTAGTAGTAGTAGTAGTAGTTGTTGTTGTTGTTCATTGCTTCATAACGACATTAACAGCATCAACATCGAACAGAAGTCCAAGCGAATACGTAATAATAAAGTCGCATGCTCCGTCTAAGAACAGCATCAGTACAACAACTCGCAACGCCATCTTTGCTACGATACAACAGCAGCGACTTCTTCAACAGCACAAATCTTACAATATAGCTGAAGGCGGAACCAGAAGACCGGGCTCGACATCTGAAAACGTTGTGACCCTTGAAACTCCGAAGACTACCACCCCATCACCGAGAATGCTTTCAATCATGCAAGCCCGAGGCCTCATTCTAGGGGCCTTGACAACTTTCAAGTCCCGAAACCCGAAACCAAAAATCCTGAACCAACGGCCCCAACTCCGAAATCAAGCTGCCGATGAGTACCCAGACCCCGCCCCCCTGAAGCACAACCCTGTGTCCCAGATCCTAGAACCCGGAGGCCAGATCCTGGCTCAAGTGAGGGTAGGGTTTAGGGTTTAGGGTTTGGGGTTTAGGGTTTAGGGTTCTGAATCATCACCGATGTTATATAGTCGTTAGGGCTCCTTCGTATGGCTGAATGTCCATATTAGGGCCTCTTTTTGGGTTCCCTAACTGTAACAGTGCCCTGTTAAGGGTAGAAGTAGATGGGACCACGATTTTGACAGTTACTCCTATATAGTTACACTAGAATTGATACCCCTCATCGCCAATTCTACTGCGGCCACGGAACTATGAAGTTCCTTGTATCGTGGACCCGCTTGTAGTAACTGTTATAGAGCCCTTCAAAGGACCCCTGAAGGGAACCCTTAAAGGAACCTAATGCAAGCTGAAGCCTCGATGAGCTGGAGGTTGCTGTAACTCGAGGCGCCTTCCTTCAACCAGGGCGGTTGAGCAGAACGGCTGAATATTAGCCCAAAGGGTCCAAAGTACCCATATAGTAGGATGTAGGGTCTCCATATTAGGAATTGTTATTCTGATGTGGGAAAGTATCCCCCATAACAGTACCTAGGACCCTTTGGGTAGGGGCAATTCTGGGGGCCCTAATTGGAGTAGGTTTCTGGTACCTACAGTAGAACTTTGTTTGGGGCTATAAGGGGAGATTACTTCGAATTATTCCGATCCCCGAAAAATCTGGGCTTCATGTCTCTGCCTCTGTGCTCCTCTTGGGGGGGGGGAGGATCCCCGGGTTTCCATGGCTTAGGGCGGGGAATCCGGGAGTCTCCCTCAAACTTCTGGGTTTGGGGTTTAGAGTTTAGGGTTGCTACGAAGATAAGACACAGCTTCTTAGGCGACTTTGGGTTCCCCTACAAGCAGCACATAGGAAAGAAGCCCTTCCAAATCCGAACTGCTGGTGCCCGCAAAACCCCCAAACCAGAACCCTAACATCTGTCCATGCCCCCTACAGTGAGCCTAGAATGATGAGCAACACACTACACCCAAAACCCTTAAATCCCTGGTAAACCTTAAACCCGCAAGCAAAACCTACGTCATACCATACTCCTTCCCGCAATCCTAGACACTTCATCACAACCCTAAAGCCCTAAACCCTACACCCCGCACAATGCACCAGACGTTGAGTTCAACAGGATTGTTCGAACCTGGAACTTCAACGTCTCAGCTCTGTGACAAGATATTGAGCTCTCGCTTGAGCGTATTGCTGACCACAAAGCACGACAGGCGGAGCCGACCCACAGGCCAGTGGCTTGCGCCGGGTTTGGTGGGAATCTTGAAGTGCCCCTGCAGAGGGACGGACCCGACCAGGGTGCAACAGCTGATCGAAGCATGTTCTTGATGTCGCGCTTTTTGTCTCTGCAAAGGGGTCGAGAAGCTCTCGCCTGGGGAGACTAGGAACGAATGAGGTGGCGCATGCGCAGTATATACTTCCAAGGGACGGGCCTACCGGAGGGTTTGGGGTTTTCTAGCTTTGGGGCGTTAGGTGTTTATGGGTGCAAGGTTCAGGGTTTAGGGGTTTATGGTTTAGGGTTTATGGCGGCTCTAGCTGTCTATGCTTATTGGCATGTTTTCGGGGATCCTAACTCAGAAAGGTTTTGAGTGCTGGAAGCCACCGGTTTTACAGTTTAGGGGTTTAGGGCTTTGAGAGTAGATAGTTTTAAGGCTTATGGGCTTTTGGGGTTTATGGGTTCAGGGTTTTTTGGGCTTTAGTGTGTCCCCAGATCCTCTACCGCAGCCCGCAGCTCCAGGCACAGAAATCTTTAGGCGACTTGCTGATCTTGAACCTGCTACTAGTATCAGTTAGAATTTCCTGGAAGCTGTGCATGCTGGAAACGCTGTAAGACTGCAGTGCTGCAGAACCCGACATTAAATGGGTCTTCAAGGCAACGCTCCGTGAGCTACACGCCTGTCGGCACGAATCTTTCCACTCGGTGTACCTTCTTTGCCGGCTCTCGAGTTGGCTTCAGCTGGAGGCTCTGGGTTTAGGGTTTAGGGTGTCTTGAGTCAAGTTGAAAAAACCGTGGATTGGAGATTGGGTGAAGTCGAGGCTATAGTATAGTATGTAGGGCAAAGTTTACAGTAGTGGAACACGTCGATTGGAGAGTTCGCTTCTTTTCCTTCGGGGAGTGAGGGGTACATTCCAGACCATTTTTTGGTAACACCTCCTCCGAAATCTCCTGCTGACGCTTCGAAAGCAAGAACTCGCAACCCTGTCCGGAAACATGTCCTTCCCCCTCTAGGTTCTAGGCTAAGCTACGGTGGATGGAGGGAATCTTGCACCAGCTTGTTTGCTGACTTGTGAAATGGCGCACAACACGGAAGACAGGGGGGCAAACTGTTCAGAGCTGGAAACCAGAGGCATGTCCTTAAACAAGTCATCCATGTCGAGCGCAGGATGGCGAGTTGAAGTGGCAGTAATGTAGGGGCCTTAATAATTAGAATAGGGTTTTGGATTCCTTTATAATCAAATCTTACAAGGAGCATTAAGAATAATATTGGTAATTATGTTTAGGTTCTATATGGTTCTAGAGCATGCCACCATGGGCACTGTGAATATCAAGGCCAGCAGCTTCCCGGGCCAGGTACTTGCCCACGGACTGACCCTGCTCTCAACCCTCCAGGTACCTACTTTATAGGGTACTAGAGCCCCTAGGGCCCTATATAGTAGGTCATAATAGGGTACTAGAGCCTGCTCTCAACCCTCCAACAAGAAAAAAACCACTAAGCCTAGGCTCCACGCCCCACGCCTGAAGCTTGAACCACACACCTACACACCTTCCAAACCCTCAACGGCACGCGCTCTGCGTGAAGAACCAGCGGTGGTCGCGGGAACCCCAACGGTGTGCGTCGCCTTTGATTCAGGAGCTGAGCTAGAGCCTTTAAACTCTAAACAGCTCTTGCAGGAGCTCTTGCAGGGTCGTGAGTACGTACGAGTATAACTAAGCAAACTTGCACACAAGCGTGGGTATCAAATGCTTCTACTTTAAGTCCACCCAAGCTGTTCAACAGCAGGGCCCAGGACTCCGTGATTTCTTGAGCCTTCTCTTGGTTTTCTCCCAGGAGCTCAATTGTTTAGGCTCAAGTTCGGTTGGTCGGGTTTAAGGTTTGGTTTTAGTTGTCTCAATCCTGACCAATGTAAGATCCAGTTCACCCAGGCTGGGACTAGGCTTCTCATAGCGCTGCTACAAACCATTGAAGCTCCTATGTTAGCTTTTAGGACCCTTACCAACAGAATTGTGCGGACTGGAGGGCCTCCGAAAACTTTGGCTTGGAGTTCCAGGTATAAAGAAGACATGTTTCGGGAAGATCTGGGTGCAGGCTCGAGGTTTAGGGTTTGGGAGTTTCCACCGTTCGGGTGTTATGGTCCTTTCGTGCTTTTTTGAAGGGTCTTTTGGGGGCTGTCCCGTGAAGGAACCCTATACCCTAAGCCCTAAACCCGAAACCTTAAACCCTAAGCCCCAAACCCTAACCCTGAAACCCATAAACCCTAAACCATTTGATCTTCTCAGGGGTTTGGATCCGGAGCTTCGATTTCCGCTATTTTGTGACTGAGCTCACAAAATAGCGGAAATCGGAGTTCCCAACCGTAACGGGTTTGAGGGTTTGGGGTTTAAGGTTTGAAGGTTTAGGGTTTGAGGGCTTAAGCTTTTAGGGTTTAGGGATTTAGGGTTTAGGGTTTTAGGGTTTAAGGTTTTAGGGTTCAGGGTTTACGGGTTTAGGGTTTGAGGGTTTGAGGATTTAGGGTTTTAGGGTGTAGGGTTTTAGGGTTTAGGGTTTAGGGGTTTAGGCTTTAAGGGTTTAGGGTTTAAGGGTTTAGGGTTTAAGGGTTTGCCAAGCCTGGCGCGCGGCTGCTTGCTGCCCGCCCGACTTTACATCGCGCGGAAATTAAATTGCAGGCGAAGGATGCAGATGCTTGATAGCACACATTTGGGAGGTTGTGTATAGAGAAGGAGATCTGGAACCACAGTGCTACCAGCCATCCGATCAACCGCCGTGGACAATCCCTGTGAACTTTTTGGTGCGATCAAATTTTCGCGCGACATCTGCGCACGCATGCGACATCGATGCCGTCCTGATTTTTCAAGCAGGGTGTTGGGCATGAAAGTGCAAAACATCGACAACAGTAACACGCTGCATATGGGAGAACCCATGTGGGGAAGGCTGGGCGTCTCGCCTACCAAGAACTGCAGCAGACACAGCCTCCACTCAGGAAAGAACAACCCTAAACCCTAAACCCTAAGAGCTGGAATTTGAGTCTCAGCGTCGACGTATCAAGCTTTCGGCCTGAAGCTGCCGGTGCCGGCAGTGGTCTCGAGAATATAAAGGTCGAAGTATCAAGCTTTGGGCTTGGGGGTCCCGTTGCCGGTTTGGGTTTTTGGGTTTTGGGTTTAGGAATTTGGATTTTGGGTCTTGGGTTTAGAATTTTGGATTTTAGGTGTAGGATTTTGGTTTTTGAGTTTTGGATTTGGGATTTTGGGTTTAGGACTTAGGATCTTTGGATTTAGGATTTTGGGTTCAGGATTTTCCGGCCGCTGCGAGCAGGGCTTAAGGGTTTAGAGCTTAAGGGTTTAGGGTTTTCGGATTTAGGGTTTTATAGGGTTTTAGGGTTTAGGGTTTTAGGGTTTTAGGGCTTTTCGGGCTTTAGGGCTTTACGGCTTTTAGGGCTTTGGGGGCTCGAGGGTTTAGGGAAAATTTGCACCCTAGGACATCGGGTGTAATTTGCACCGGAACCCTAAACCCCCGGATGGTTGCCAACAGTGGAATCTGGCTCCTTGTTGGCGCTATATTAAAAATGATCAATTTTTAGTCCTTATTAGGGTTCTATTATACCCAAAATGTAAAATTGTATCCAACAAGGACCCAGGAATGGCGAGGAGCTGTAGAAGCTGATGACCATGCGAAGCTTGTCGCCCCAGCCATTCAGAAACTCTGCGAGCTCCTGAGTGAAGCTTAAGGGTTCAGGGTTTAGGGTTTTGGGCTTAGGGCTTAGGGTAAGACCCGGCCTGCCCTGAATGTAAGTCCTGCTTACGGCGAATATAGGGGCCTTAATAACTAGAATAGGGTTTTGGGGTGTGATCGGAGTCTGTTCGGGCAAACGAAACTAAAGGACTTGTGCCGTATCTGTGATTTTCAAGCCGTTTCCGTGTTGGAGATCAGCTTTTCGAAATAATATCCGTGATGACTTCGATCATCGAATCAAACTCAGAATGCCAAGCATCAAGTACGTCAAGTGAGATTTCGGAAGCAGCAGGACATTTTCGGCTTAGATTAGAAGGAACAGTCGAGAAGCGCAACCTTTTGCGGCAATGAACGCATTGTTCATCGTTAGCCCAGCAAGGCTTAATCAAGCGGGTGCGCGACGGATTTTCAAGGATT
>CAJNJA010077097.1:963-21402 GCA_905231915.1 Symbiodinium necroappetens
GGTTTAGGGTTTAGGGTTAAGGCTCTCCAAAGCCTGCCTGAAAGGCCTCTTGACCCCACATCAAAGAAGCTTACATTCGGCTTCTCACTGGTCTTGGTTGAACCTTAAACCCGGACCCTAAACCCCGAACTGCCGCCGTGCTTGCTGCAGGGCCGAACTAAGTCGTAACTTGTACTGCGGTTGATGATATACATCCTGCAGTACCCACAAAAAGGAATATACCATAGTTCCCATAGTTTAGGGTCCTTAAGGCAATGCAGGATTTATACCATCAACAGCAGTATTTCTCAAGGCTCTGAATATATGTATACATCGATTGCTCAGGCCGCTATACTAAAGCCGAAGCGCTTTAAAACCCTTACTTTAAGCCCCAAACCCCTAAGAGCAACCAAACGTAACTGGGTTCTGGTGTACCGAGTACTTGAATACTTGTTTTTTGGACTTGGCCCTTAAAGGAACCATTACTGGGTTCCAAAAAATGACGAGGGTTTAGGGGTTACCGGGTTTAGGGTCTAGGGTTTAGTTTAGGGTTTAATGGGGTCTTGTTATGGGGTTTTATTTAAGTTACCATACTGGGGATCTATAGTAGATAATATGGATTCTTTACTATGGTAGCTTAAATTAAATCCCCTAGCAAGAACCCAGATAATGAAATCAAGGTCCATACTTGTTTCTCCCTGGCTACTTCGGAGCCCAGATAAGGATCTACCAATCAGAGTTTCCCGGAAACCGGCGTATCAGCACCTGGGGTACTGCCTGTTAATCTAGATTATAGACTGTTACTGTATCGGGGGCAGTGCCCAACTCATAATACACCAAGAACCCTAAACCCGAAGCCCTAAACCCTAAACCCCTAAACAGAATGCCTTTGTTTAGATGCTCCTTTGGGGATCCTGCTCCCGGTGCACAGAAGGTAGGGGTATAGGGGTTTAGAGCTTCTGCTTAGGTAGGATAGGTCACCTTTAACCGTTGGGGGGCATGATGACCCCTCTATAATCCCGAAGGTTAACCTTTAGCTCTTCCAAAATACTGAACACGCCAGGTTTCAGGTTCGGAACCTCAGACCTTAAATCCTAAACCCTCAACCCTGAAACCCTAAAGCCCCTAAAACCCCTACAAACCCTAAAAAAATCCTACAAACCCCTAAAAACCCTTAAAACCACCCCAAACCCCCAAAAGCCCCTAAACCCCTAAAACCCCTAAAGCCTCTAGAAACCCCTAAACCCTTGAAACCCCTAAATCCCGAAAACACCCTCTAAACCCCTAAAACCTCCCACAAACCCCTAAAAACCCTTAAAACCACCCAAAACCCCTCAAGCCCCTAAACCCCTAAACCCCCTAAAGCCTCTAGAACCCCCTAAACCCTTGAAACCCCTAAATCCCGAAAACACCCTCTAAACCCCTAAAACCCCTAAAAAAATCCTACAACTCGCTACAAACCCCTAAAACCCTAAAACCGTAGATCCTACTCCCTAAACCCTAAACCCTAAAACCCTAAAGCCCTAAAAACCCTCAAAACCCTAAAGCCCGAGAACCCCTAAAACGCCTAAAACCCGAAAACCCTGGGTCCGGCTTTAACTCCGAGGCTTCTCGGACCCCGAGCGTGGAGCGAGCCGCTTGGTGTGCCTCTCACAGGGCAGCGCCAAAGAGTGCCTTATCAGACTCCCCAGAGACTCCAATATCCCTTAATTAAGGAACATGTTTATCGGGTTTAGGGTTTAGGGATCATAGGACGAAATAACGGGATTAGTACCAGCGCCGAAGAGTGCCTTGTCAGACTCCCTGGGGATCCAAAAACCTAGCGTTTTAAGGGTTCTACCCTTTTATTCAGGGGTCATAACCGACTATTTTGACAAGAGGTTTAGCGCTTAGGGATCATAGGACGAAATAACGGGATTAGTACCAGCGCCAAAGAGTGCCCTGTCAGACTCCCTGGGGATCCAAAAACCTAGCGTTTTAAGGGTTCTACCCTTTTATTAAGGGGTCATAACCTACTGTTTTGACAACAGGTTTAGGGTTTAGGGATCATAGGACGAAATAACGGGATTAGTACCAGCGCCAAAGAGTGCCTTGTCAGACTCTTGCTTGAAGGACCATTACGTTTCAGGTTTAGAGGTTTAGGGATCATAGGACAAAGAGTGCCTTGTCAGAGTCTTGCTTAAAGGACCAGTGGGGCACAGGGTTTAGGGCGTAGGGGTTTAGGGTTTACGGGGGCTTAGACTCCCCCAGAGACTCCAATATCCCTTAGTTAAGGAATATACCTTGAATCTTTTTTTAGGCTTCCTAGTATAGTATAGTTTAAGGCATATTCCGTAATTAAGGGATATTGGAGTCTCTGGGTCTTGCTTACAGGATCATAGGGGTAGTTCTCCAAATTAGGGTCCCCTTTTGGGTCCCCAATGTAGTAAGGCACCCTTATAAACAGGGACCCCCGAAAGGGACCGAAATTTAGAGAAGTACCCATAGGACGAAATAACGGGATTAGTGCTAGGAGCTACTTGATGGTGCCTTTTGGGGACAGGCATGTTCAACATGAAGTAGGGTCTTAAGATGTCGGGAATACGCTCCCTAACACAAGGAGACCCACACCACAACGGAAGCCTAAGTGATGATAATTATGGCGACTTGTGTGTTGAACGTGAAGTAGGGTTTTCATGACAGCTCAAGATTCATGGGAAACCTGAGCCTCGAATCTTAGACCCTGAACCCTCGAAGGGAGTTTTGTTAATAAGATATTCCGCCCATAAACCCTAAACTCTAAACCGTAAACCCTAAGCCCCCTAGACCCTGAACCCTCGAAGGAGTTTTGTTAATACCAAGTTCCGCCCCTAAACCTTAAGATCTAAACCCTATATCCTAAACCCTACACCCGAACCGTCCCTTAGCCAGAAGCCTCAAGCCCTGAACCCTCGAAGGTAGCTTGGGAATCTTTGGGCCGTGACAACAGCTAGCTGGATTCTGGAGTACCATGCGTGAATTCTTGGACATTTTCAGGGCGGTAGTTGCCATTATAGGAGCCTTATAGAAGGTCTATATACCTTATAGGATTTTAGAAGCCTGAAAAACACCCTATATACCCTAAACTCCCCACCTGTAGTTTCTTTGAAAGCTAACTTTGGACCTGGTCCTTGAATCTAATATGGACCCATAGGCCTTTCTAGGGACCCTTAAAGGTACAAATAGGGTATCTAGCCGGTGTATCAGGATCCAAGGGTTATGGGCCTACGAGGGGCCTATGTTTTGAACTTTAGATTAAAGGAAGCACTATGAAATAAAAGGCTATACCCTTTTCTCCTTGATCCTTAAGGACGAAGTGAACCCCCCAAGAAAGCCTAGGGTCCCTATACCATATAGGGGTTCATGGAAAACAAGGGGTCTAAGGCCCCTACTTAAACCCTAAACCCTTAACCCTAGAACCATATAGGGATTCATGGAAAAAAGGGTATTCGGCCCCTACTTACAGACCAGACAAGGTATGGGCAGGAGGAGGGCCTTCCCCTTTACTTTGGCGGCGCGGCTTGGTCAGCAGGCAACCCTACTTAGTTCCCCAATACCCAACCTTTCAGTTTTTAGGGGGCTCTTCTGATTTGGTAGTAATCTGAAAGTTTAGCCTTTTCTTTCCCTGGCTCATGGGGGAAGCAGGCCTAAACCCCTGATGGCATCCTTCGTCAGCAGTTTCGGCTCGGGATAGACGGTTCTTCGACCTTTTTTGTACCCTAAACCCTTAGCTTTAAACCCTAAACCCTGAGCCCTACACCCTAAGCCCTTAGCCCTAAACCCTAAACCCGAAAGCCCTAAACCTTAGTCCTAAACCCTGTTTAGGGTCTTGGGGCTAAGAATGTCTTCGGAATTCGGGGTTTCGCGAGGGGCTTCGGGTTTCCAATGGTTTCAGATTTTTTGGGGACCGGTTCTCCCTTGTAAAAGAGAATCCGCTCCGAATGCCAGAGGCATTGTTGAAAAAAACATGCCTCAGGGTTTCTTGGTATAATGTTACGATCATTTAGCCTAAATCTCTACTCTAGTCATTCTTTGAAGAAGCTCCCTGGCTCAAGATGAAGACAGCTTCCCCTTCAGGGCACTGTGCAGGGTCCCCCTGCCCCTTAGGGCTTAGGGTTTAGGGCTAGGGTTTAGGGTTTAGGGCCAAGTTTAGGGTTTAGAGTTCAGGGTTTAGGGTGTTTTGGTTTAGGGTTTAGGGTTGCAGAGCTCAGCGAGTTTCACGGTGAGGTCCGCGCTAGCCCTGATGACAAGACTCTTCATTTTCTCGGGGGCGATCCCGCAACTCCTCCATTCGTGCTGCTTGGCCACCAGCTGGTTCAGACCCTAGACCCTAAACCAAAAAAACCTAAACTTTAAACCCTAAACCCTGAACCCTAAACCTTATAACTTAAACCCTGAACCCTACACCCTAAACCCAAAAACCCTAGACCCTATTGGGGTTCAGGGCTGTGGGGTTTAGGGGGCCGTTCGTGCTGCTGGCCCAGTGAAGTGAGGAGCCGATACAACGACAGTTTTATGTAAAGATCCTACATCTTAGGGTTTACTAGGGTTTAGGGGGTTGAGGGTTTAGGGATATAGGGGTTTTGGGTTTAAAGGTTTTTCGGTTTTAGGATTTAGGGGTTTGGGGGTTTAGGGTTTTAGGGGTTTAGGGGTTTAGGGGGATAGGGTCTAGGGCATCAGAGTCCTATTGAGTTGACTACGACGGACTAGGGTTTGTAGATCTGGTGGGTGCCTCTTTTGCAGCCGAGGTTTTAGAGTTTAGGTTTTAGGGTTTTTGGGTTTAGGGACTACCTTGATAACTTAACCCGCCAGGACCTACTTTTTTGCAGGGTCCCCATAAATCCCATATTAGGGCTTATGATAATCACCTACAAAGGTTTTGGTAGGTTAAGGTAGCGTTTTGGATCTGGGGGTCTGGTAGCTTTGGCTTATGGGTTCGAGCGGATTTTTGGCCAGTGCTATGGGAGCTCCTCTTTCGGGAAGGGTTTAGGGTTTAACCCTTTTAAGGGGGTTTAGGGTTTAGGGTTTAAGACCCTAAACCCTAAACTCCAAACCGTTCATGACTATGTGGAGGGGGCTGTGATGTTGGGATTGCTGGGCTGTTTCACCTCAAGTGTAGGCTCGCAGGGGCTGGATTGGCCGTAAAGTCCGATTCATTGCACTTGCAAAAGCTAGGTTCCCCAGTAGTACCCTTTTGCCCTTTTTTCTTTTTTGGTTCCCCTACTAAAACCAAATAGTAGGAAAAAGGGTACCCTTATTAAGGGGCTACTGGGGAACCAAGAAAGAAAACTCTAAACCGACCCTACTAGAACCCCAAGCCCTAAACTCTAAGAGAGTCCTCAAGATCTGGACTCCCGACTGGGGAATCCCCGTCTTGAAGATATAGGGGTCTGGAGACTGAATTGGTAAAGCTTAAAGCTCTATTCCCCTAAGGCTCTAAGGACTCATCTTCTAAAGTTTTTTGGGCCCGAAGACCATACTAGATGGGGCTTTTGGGGATATTGTGAGCCTGTGGGTTCCTTGAGATCAAACTTTATGCGTTCGGGTAGAATGCACCCCAAAGCGCTAGTTTAGTTCAAGGCTTTACTTCACAGGATCCATCATGTTCGCTGCAATGTGCTTGTCTTGTGTTGTTTGGCTTATCTAGACAACTACTGTACCGTTTTGCTGCACTGTACGCAAGGTATCTAAGCATCTAACTCTCGAGTGATTCCCATGATTTTTGCTAGGTTTGCCCCTATTGGGCTTAAATATGGAGCTTGTTTTCGACTGTTTTTTTTTTTTTTCCGGAGGCTTGGAAGGGCCAACCTAGTTTGGTGTTGAGGATCGACCACGATGTGCTTAAAACGATCATGGGATTTAGTGGCCAGGGTTATTAGAATATAGAAGTCTATCCAACAATTTATGTTACACTCCCTTAGAAACCCAATGAAGACATTCATAACATAATACTTGCTAAGTGAGTGAACCTCCAAGTCTTTGCTTGTAGAACCCTAAACCCTAAATCAGGTCTCGAGCATGTCTGGAACGACACGCGGCTGACACGCGGTTCTAAGAGCCTTGAGGACCAATTGACCCTGAGAAGTAGGGTCCCTATACCCTTATACTACCGTTGATGATATAAATCCTGCATTACCTTAAGGACCCTAAATTATGGGAATTATGGTATATTCCTTATTATGGGTAATGCAGGACATATATCATCAACGTTATGAATCCCTTTTTCGTATATGAACCTTGAACCCTTTTGCGGTTCATTTCGTCCTGAAGGAGCATTGAATCCTTACAACGTATTTTTCCCGCAGGTCTCGAACCCTAAGCTAACGCCGCAATATAGGGACTTAAAAATTGCCTATACTATTTTGGGGGGGTCCTTATGATACATATGGAAGGACATACCCCAACACCCGATTCTAGTTATCAAGGCCCCTATATTAACCCTAAGCGATATCACGACACCTTAGTAAAACTCGTCGAATCTCAAGCCCGATTGTAGCCACTGCCCTCGCCCGCGAACGCAGGTTTTCTTGGACGCTGCCGTCGGGCAGCGGTGCTGGGGAGATGACCACGATCGCTAGCTCCATGATTCCTTCTTGCACAGAGCCGGTCTAGGGTATCAGGTGCTGGCCCATAGTTGTATAGAGCCCTAAACCCTAAACCCTAAACCCCAAAAAGTAAACCCTAAACCCTAAACCCCAAAAAGTAGACCCTAAACCCTAAATCCCGAAGTATAGATAATTTGGCCTTAAGGTCTACAGCTACCGCAATGTACGAACCCGGTCGAAGCTTAAGCAGTTGCTATGGACACCGAAAGGTCAGGAAAGTTTCGCCAAGAGGGTCCATAGACACTACGATTGTGGATTTAGGTTTCCCAAAACCATAATGAGCATGGTCTTTTTGGTCTGATTCCAGAACGGTAGTATCTTTGCACCCTCCGAGCAGTATCTTTGCACCCTCCGAGTATGTACCCTAAACCCTAAATCCTAAACCCTAAACCCTTAAACCCTAGATTCTACTGTAAGCTTACACGACCTTCTGGGCTGCATGGCAGAGTTTGTAGACTCGGGTCCTACAAACTACCCATAGGCCCCTAAGTAGTTCCTTTTTGGGAATTACCTCATACGATTCTAAGTATAAACCACAAAGAGGAACTACCTAGGGGCCTATGGCTACGCCTCGAGCTTCAAACTCGGAATCCTGATACAAAGCTGCTACGTTGATGATCTAAATCCTGCATGACCTTAAGGACCCTAAACTATGGGAATTATGGTATATGCCTTATTATATGTGTAATGCAGGGTTTATATCATCAACCGTAGTATGTAGCTCTAAGCTTGATCAGATGAACCTAGATGTAGGTGGCCTTGTGTCTTGGTGTTCTACCTCACCCCAAACCCTAAACGCTAAACCCTAAACCCTAATCCCTAAACCCTAACACCTAAGCCCTAAACCCCAAACCCTAAACCCACGCCATAAACCCTAAACCCTACACCCTAAACCCTAAACCCTAAACCCACACCCCAAACCCCAAACCTGGTCGAGGCTAACATGGAACGCCCGTCCAAAGCCGTGCTACATAATGGAGTTCCGGCTTGGCCTTCTAGAGGTGCCCAAAGTCATATTGATATCTGTTTAGCTTTAAGGTTTAGGGCTTAGGGTTGATGGTATCTGTTTAGAACATAGTAGCATTTATAGGGCACTGTCCTGACTTTATGATATGTGAAGTTGTGTTTTCTGACTTCTGACATCCTGGCTCGAAGATGAAATGCGCCCACCCAAGAGCCCGCGAAGGAAGAAAGAGGCTGAAGTGGATCCTAAACCCTAAACCCTAAACCCCAAACCCAAGCCAGCGAAGGAAAAGAGAGGCTCAAGTGGATCCCGCATACATCAGCAAGCCCGAGCTGATCGAGTTCCCGACGGGAAATGGCGACACCGCCTTCGGCAGCTCGGAAGTGGAAAGGCCCTGCAGGCTAAAGGGTTAATCGGTTTCGAGTTAAGTTTAGATTTGGGGGTTTAGGGCTTATGGGTTTGGGGTTTAGGGTTTAGGGCTCAGGGTTTAGGGTTTAATTGCGAGTCGTCCGCCTCGGCCCGGCCGTATGTTGGGAGGAAGACATGATGCCAGGTCTGGGGCTTTTGCCTTCGCAGGATATCGGGGTGCAGCGCCTGCGGGGTGAAGAGTGATAGGGTTTGTGCATAGACAAACTATATATAACTATATATATATATAAATAGAGTGTGACAGCACCCGCAAGGGGGGGAGGGGGGGAGAGGTGGGGAATAGAGGGAATCCGAATAGCAACCTCTGACCGCTTCGGCCCGGGCCGGGGCGAACTGGATCAAAGCCTGTTCTCGAAGTCCCCAAATCTAGATTCAAGCGTGTATTCAAAGGGCCTTGCGTCATTCAGTTGGCAGATACTCGTGGATATCAGCAAGTCAGATCCCAATATCACGGATTCTTCGCACTGAGTCTATGACCCCTTTGTTGGCATGGCTATTCAACTAGTACGGAGGTGGAGCATGTTCAACTAGTACGGAGGTGGAGCATGTATACCCCTGAACCCTAAACCCCTAAACCCTAAACCCCTAAACCCTAAAACCCTAAACCCTGAACTATACACCCCAAAGCCCCTAAACCCTAAACCCCTAAACCCTAAAAGCCCTAAAGCCAAAACGCTGCAACCATGAAGCCAGAAAGCTCTCGAGCCGGAGTGCGATTTCCGGCTTGTCGGTTCGGCCCTAAGCCCTACTTTAGGGTTTGAGGGGTTTAGGGTTTTAGGGTTTCAGGGTTTAGGGGTTTAGGGGTTTAGGGTTCAGGGTTTAGGGTTTAGGGCTGCCTTACCCCATACAGAGGAATATACCATAATCCCCATAGTTTAGGGTCCGTAAGGCAATGCGGGGTTTGTATCATCAACAGTACCAAAACCTACTTTTGCAGGGTCCCTATAATTTCCGTATTAGGGCATGAGGGTTTATAATGATTAACAACCTGTAGAAAAGTAACTCATTAGGGTTATAGTAGTGTGAGCTAAAGGTTTAGGGATGTTGGGGGCTTAGTGATATCGCAGGCAGATGGCACCCCTGAAACCCTAAGCCCGTAAACCCTAAACCCCTAAACCGCTAAACCCTCAAACCCCTAAATCCTATAAACCCAAATATCATCCCGGGACCCCTGCAGCCTAAGTTCCCTCCAGAAGCCAGGCATCCACTGAACCCCAAGGCCCAAAAGGTGTGGGAAACGCCGTAAAACCACCAAAATCTCGATCCAAACCCGTCAAGGCTTAGGGTTTAGGGTTTTAGGGTCCCGGAAGGATCTAAAAAGTAGATCCCCTAATTTTGGACCCTATCTACTAAAGGGTCCTTTAGAGAAACCACCTTTAAAGGATCTACTTTTTGGATCCTCCCGGGGGTCTGGGTGTAGGAAATTCTAATCCTGATCCTTAGAAGCCCTACAATAATAACTATTCCCCTCCCCTCTCAAAAAAACAAAGACCTAAGCAAAGGCTTCTCCAACCCTAAACCCGCAACGCCCTAAGCTCTAAACCCCGAAAGGCCTAAACTAAGGCTTCTAGTAAACCCTGAACCCCCAAACCCTATATAAACCCTCAACTAACCTAAACCCCCAAACCCAATAAACCCTAAACCCTAAACCCTATAAATCCCTAAACTAAGGCTTCTACTACGCCCCCAGCAATGGCGACTTCGAAGCGCCGGAGGGCTCCCCGCCTCCGCCGCTGCTGGTGAAAGCGCACGGCGGGCCAACCGATTCTCGGCTTTTGGGGCGTTGGAAAGGGATCCGTTAAAAGGATCTCTTAAAGGGATTCATAAACCCTAAACCGCAAACCCTAAACCCTAAAACCCCTAAACCCTATACCCTAATGGTTCATGGTTTAGCGTGTAGGGTTTAGCATACAAAAGGATCGCTTAGAGAGGGATCTTTCTTAAAAGGGATCCTTGAAAAAAAGGGATCCTTGGAAAAGGGATCCTTCAAACAAGGATCTTTTCAAAAGGGATCCGGGATCCGTTAAGGGATGCTCTTCAAGGATCCGTTCAACGATCCCGTAGAGGGATCCTATCAGAGTTTTAGAGTCTTGGGGTTGTTTTCGGGTTTCAGGGTTTTAGGCTTCAGGGTTTTGGGGTTCTAGGGTTTAGGCTTTAGGGTTCTGGGGTTTAGGGTTTAGGGTTTTAGGCTTCAGGGTTCTAGCTTGTTCCTTCCAAATAAAACCGAAACCTCAAAACCCCCCCCCAATACCCCTAAACGCAAAAGCCCTGCAAAGACGCCAGCAAACAAAGACCCAACCAACACAGCCATGGACCTTCTCTAAAACCCTAAACCGCCTTAAACCCTAAACCGCCTAAAGCCCTAAACCGCCCAAAGCCCTAAAGCCCTAAACCGCCTAAACCCTGAGCCCTTTGACCGGCTTTAACCCTAAACCTAAGCCCTGAACCCTCAACCCTGAACCATCAACCCCAGCTCTGAAACCCTAAACCTTGAGCTAATCCCTAAACCCTCCACCCTTTAGGCCTAAACCCATCCGTAAGGACGAAATGAACCTCAAAAGGGTTTACGGCTCATATACCATGTGGGGATTCATAGTATATGGGTATGGGGCCCCTGCTTACAAGGTTCATTTGGTCCCCAAGCATTTAAAACCCTTAAGCACGACGAGACGAAGACCCTAAGCCCCCCGCTCCTAAGCCATATACCGCGCTGAACCCTAAACCTCTAAACTCAGAGGGACCCTTATACAGGGGGGGGTCGGGGGGAGGGGGGGCCCTGACACCAGCAATAAGGATCTAGTAAGGCCTATTTAAGGAAGTATAGTCCTTACACCCCTCCCCCCTACCCCTTTGAGAGTCCCTACTGTTGATGATATAAGTCCTGCGTTACCTTAAGGACCCTAAACTATGGGAATTATGGCATAGTCCTTATTATGGGTAGTGCAGGATTTTGATCATCAAGTGTATGATTTAACCTTAAACCCAAGCCCTGGATGAGGCCCAGACCTCCATCGTCTTCAATCCGGCGATGCAGTACTGGACCAGCCGCGGCTTCGCGGTCCTGGACGTGGACTATAGGCCGGACGTGTGGGGTTCCGTATAGGGTTTAAGGTTTTGGGTTTAGGGTAAAGTAAAGAGTTGGAGAATTAAAGAAGCGCTCTCTTCACGGTGCGATATGGCTTCTAGACTAGACGGATTCGATAAGGGCTCTAGAGGGGGCTCTTGGGCGCTATCGGGTGGTTTCCTTCTTGCGGGTTTTGGGTTTACTCGCGATCTAAGATATGGGGGCTTGACAGATCAGAACTGAACTGGGGTTCACTATAATTCATAGTATACGCACATAGCGACTATCAAGGGAATACTACCTACACCAAGATCCTAAGCCGAAATTCTTCGCGCTTCTAAATTGCCCATGTACTCTATGTTTTTTGCCTTAAATTCACCATCTAGGTACCCGTTTAGGCACATGGACCGGTGAAGATTGTATGCGTGCGAAACCAGGAGTTCATTGGGAGGTAGCTGCAGCCTTGTGCAACCTTATCGCATCTTAAAAACATCTAAAACCCTATACCCCATGTCTGAAGCCCATACAAGATGAACCCTATAATGCCCCTAACCTCATAGCGTCTATAGGCCCGGCTGAACCCCAACTCCAAACCAACAAGTCCGCTATAGTAACCCCTTACGGTAAGCCTTCTAGTAATGCTTGTTGTAGCCCCTCATACTAAGCTCGTAATTGCAGGGATCGTTCATCCTCGCTCCCCCTACGCAGTAAACCGTTTGTGTATGCATATATTTATCTATCTGTCTATCTATCTATCTATATATATATATATGTATATATGTATACATATTATCCTTAAACCGACGCTATAGACCCTAAACCCCTTGAAGCCTCAACTCAATCTTAAACCCTATAACCCTGTAAGCCCTAAACTCCTAAACCCTGAACCCCTAAACCCTTAACCCCAAGCCCCTAAATCCAAAACCCCTAAATCCTAAACCCTGACCCTAAACCCTAAACCCCTAAACTCCAAACCCCGAATTAAACCCTAAACACTGAACCCTAAACCCTTAAAAAGCCCAACAGCCTTGACAGGGGCAGCACAGGCTATGGCAGGGCCTATCGCATGAAGCTGCAGGGGAACTGGGGCGTCACGGACATCGAGGACTGACCTTCTGCGGGCCTGCTAAAGGTTTAGGGTTTAATGGGTTTAGGGTTTAGGGCTTAGTGGGTTTAGGGTTTCAGGTTGAGGGTTTACTGGGTTTAGGGTTTAGGGTTTATAGGGTTTAGGGTTTAGTGCTTATGGGGTTTAGGGTTTATGGTTTAGGGTTTGTAGGGCTTATTGCCTATAGGGTTCAGTCAGGGCTATAGGGTTCAGGGCTTTAGGGTTCAGGGGTTTAGGGATTTAAGATTTAGGGATTAGGATCTAGGGTTTCGGGTTTCAGAAAGTTGGAAACCGGATTCAGGACAATTCGTGGTGGGATTCCCCACACATTACTCTTGAGGATTGAGGCTATTGGGTTTCCAACTTTTGGGGCTTCTACTATAAGGTGCAGGGTTCAGGGCTTGAAGGTTTAGGGTTCAGGGTCTGTTTCCTTTTGTGGTCTTTGGAAGTTATAGGGTTTAGGGTTTAGGGCTTAGAAGTTAGGGGCAAGGGGCTTTCGAGGTTTAGGGCCTCTTTTTTCTTGGGTGGTCGTGGCAGGAAATTCGTTTGGGTTTAGGCCCAGGGTTTCGCGCTGCGGGGTTTTGAGGCGCAGGATATGGGTTTAAAATCCACACTGTAAGACCCAGAACCCAAACCCCTTTAGGTTTAGGTTGAGGGTTTAGGGTTTAAGGTTTGGGGTTTAGGGTCTATTTTAGCCCGAGGGGTGTCGGGCTTAGAGCTTTGGCATTGCTATGAGGTTCACGTACTGTGACTCTGATGATGGCTTTGTTGTTTTCGCACTATTAGCCTAATGTTGCGGCCTTTCTCCTAAATAGTAATATGTCTTGCACCCTAAACCCTAAACCCTAAAGCCTATACAATAGCTGTACCACAGCTATCCTGTTCGATATCACCCCAAACTCCGTTCGAAGCATCAACCCTTGTGTTGTAGCCCAAGCCTCTTCCAGCAGCAGGGCTCATAATATAGGGGCCTTAAGAATTACCTATACTATGTGGGCGTTCCTCATTATAAGTATAGTATAATGTGCTTCAAACCCCCTTTTCTGATCATTGCCAGGCCCTATGTTATGTGCACCCTCACTGAAAGTTGTACGCTGCCTTACCTCCACCTCACCTATCATGCTACGTACGACCTACCTACTTACTTGCGCTCCTTTCCCTTCAGTTGTGTTGGCCTTCAGCAGGCCAGAGCTTGACGCCAAAACCCGAAACCCTAAAGGCCCTAAACCCTACATCCAGAGAGAAAGGGCTACTCTAGGACATTCTCAGGTGGGTAGCTACCGTTATAGGAGCCTTATAGAAGGTCGATGTACCTTATAGAAGCCTTATAGAAGGTCTATATACCCTAAACTTCCCACCTGTAGTTTCCTTTAAGCTATTGCACTTAGAAAAAATCATCTACATCCTCGATCGCTAGTTTCGAACCCGGGCCTCGAAAGAAGCCCTGAAAGAGACACCCCAAGCCTTGCGTCCTACAGCCGAAATGCAAACTCTGCGCAGGCCAAACCGAGGCCACAAATCCGAAATTGCAAAAAGTTATTCCACATATCAGACCTCACAAAGAGTATGTTGTGGTAGATGATGGTAGATGTCTGGGAATCTCAAACCCCTAACCGTCAGATCGTTCAAGACGAACAATGTGGGGCCCCCGAGTTGTAAGTAAGTTGTGACATATGTTATCCAATTCATAAGTCATTTATAACATATGTTGTCGGAGTTACAAATTCATTACCTTCTCTAACTGCTGGTAACAGGTATAACTTAGTTATGCCAGTTAGCAAACTTCGATAACTTCTAAATGCAGTAATTTTATAGTGTTTTCGCGATTAAATAATGGTATTGTGGTTTCAATACGATTATGTAAACGCTAGGAACCTAGAGGAAACGACAGGGTTTCTCAAGGTTTATTTTGTGGGAATGTGGAGGCAATTCAGGCTTGTTCCAAAGCAATATAGGGCGTGTTGTTATGATGTATCGACTTTTCGTTTATAGAATCAGTATATCAAGCTGGGTTTCTGCTTCGACGGTCATGCCTCACGTAGACAGCGCAGCGCAAAGGGCAACCTCTAGAAGCCTTAGAGCCAAAGCTGGGGCCTGAATAACCAGAGATTCGGAACACAGCCGACCCACAAGCGACCCACAACTGGACCGCAAGAGAAAAAGAATCCGGACCACAAGCGACCCACAAGGGGACCACACGCGTACCACAAGCCAATTCCTGAAGCAGTCACAAAAACAGGACCGGACCACAATAAAAATACAGCTACCGGACCGCAACGGGACCACAAGGGACCCACAACAAAACTACAAGGGTTTTTCTATAGCTACAGGCTTAGTTTATTGGGATTTCAAGGTTCAAAGTTTGGGTTGAGGCTTCACTGAAAGGTTTCGAGCTTTCGAGTTTAGAGTTTCAGTGTTTAGATTTAGGATGTATGTTTCAGGGTTGCAAGACCCTCTTCGGTGCCATATTCACATCAGGACGAGCCAAAAATTCCCAGCTAAGAACACAAACGGCTGCGATAAGAAACCGTGCATCATACTGCAACAATGAAATCAAAACATGCATATATAATCGTAAGCGTACATTCTATGCATGTGTATGTGAAAAGCAGCAAAATCTTTTGGAAATATGAGCTTATCTATACATCTGCCTTAATTATATACTTTTTCCACCTAGCATGCCCGGCATGCCCTGTTTGGTTTTCACATACTTTTTCAAGCTAACTTCGATAACTTCCCTAACTAACTTAGAACTAAGATATATCTTCGATAACTAACTGGGGGCCCCACATTGAAACCCTGAACGACAGGATGTTTGCGCTGGAGCAGAGTACCTGGTCCAGAAGGCCGGGATGGTGTGCCCCTCTAGAGCAAGTGTAGGGGCCTTCATCTTAGTTCCCGAATACCCAACCTTTAAACTTTTTGGGTTCTTACAATTTAGTAGTATTCTGAAAGTTTAACCTTTTATTTCCCTGGCTTATTGGGGAAGTAAGTCATAACAAGAATAGGGTTTTGGTAGTTAGAATAAGGAACCCCCCCCAAAAATAATATTTAGGCCCGGTAAAAATAGGCTCAATTTGGTATCCCCTTGATAGCCCTCTAGAAATAAGGGCAACATATGCCATGACCCTATTCTAAATATGAAGGCCCCTGTGTCATAGCCAGGTAGCCCCGTGATACCGGTATGCCCATCTTATTTCCGGGTCCCATTGTCGAAACTGATTAGGAGCAACAGGTGTTAAGGGTTACCCTGATTATCAAGAGTCCTGTTTAGTTCAGTGGGTATTGGGCCGTATCGGGCTGTCTGGATGGGGCCAGAAGTTCATTTGACTGCGCAATGGCTTAGGAAACCAGGGTTGTATCTTGGAGGGGTTATATAGTCGGGCGCAAACGATGCGAGCAGGGTGGAGAACCGCAAAGGCTTAAGGTTCATACACCATATATAGGGATTCATAGTATCGGGGTATGAAGCCCCCCCGCCCCCCCCAATTGTAAGGGTCATTTGGTCCCCAAGGAATGTACAAGAGGATTTCGGGTTTCTGGCTTAAGGTATAAGGTTCGGACTGGTATTTAGGCTTTGGCGTTCAGGTTTTGCGGTGAAGGGCTCAGAGTTTTGTCGGATGTATTCCAGGTACTGTTTGCACAAGCAGCCATATGACAAAAAGCACCCTCCGAACCACTACGTCTACTGTAAACCACAAGAATTAACAAGCAAGACACCCTCGAAAGCAAACGAACTACGGTCGATGATATAAACCCTGCACTACCCATAACAAGGAATATACCAATAATTCCCATAGTTTATAGGGTCCTTAAGGTACTTCCGGATTTATATCATCAACCTTATTGCCCTAAATCCGAAGAGGCCTAAGCTCCCGAAACCAAACTCGGGAAAGCCAAGTTGCCAGGCACCCTAAACACGAGAGCGTACAGGGTATAGGGTTTAGGGTTAAGGGGTTTAGGGTGTCGGGTTTAGGGTTTGGGGGTTCAGGGTGTAGGGTTTAGGGCTTGGGGTTTAGGGTTTAGGGTTTTGCCAGGCAGCAGCACCATCAGGCATTGTGAGCAGATTCAGAAGCGGCTTCGAGTGCAAGTAATATGGAATCCTGAGTGATTTGCAAATTAAATTCTATTCCTTTGGCTTCCTTAGGCAACTGTAGTATATAATGTAACCCTAAGGCTCAAAATAGCCCAAAAGCCCTATATAGTATGGCCTTTGGGGGCCCTGAGGCCTTAGAGTAGGAGGTCCTTGGAGCCTTCGGGTAACATACTTGGGTTTAGGGTTTAGGGTTTATAGGGTTTAGGGTTTAGGGTTTAATGATTATCATACCCCAAATCCCTATTTAAATTGGTAATTTCTCAATTCGACAGGGCTTGGCTGACCCGAAGCGCTTAGCCATCGACGGTGGCTCCGCCGGCGGCTACACCACCCTCGGTGCCAACGTAGGGTTTAAAGGGATAGGGTTTGAGCAGATTGGTAGCTTAATTGTCCAATGGCAGCTACCTCTTGTACAGCTCTTGTACAATAGTTCTAACAATTCAATATGTTTTGCTATGCTATCTCCATGGGGTCTGAATTGTTAGTAGTGGTACGCTCATTGCAGTGGCTATACAGTGACTCTTTTGTCACATACTGTCTCCCAAAATCCTTTCAGTATTCAGGCCCATGCGCATAGTGCGGTCCTATTGGGTTTAATATGGTTTAGGTTTGGGGATGTGTTGCTGTGGTGCACTGAAGGGTCCAAGCCGTAAGCCTTAAATGCCAATGCAAAGTGTTTTTGAGTTTGTTCAAAGGTTTTCGGACCCAAAACCTAAGCCCTTAACCCTGAAACGCTCAACCCGAAACTCCGAAACCCGAAACCCCTAAACCCGAAACCCGAAAAATATAAAACCCCCTACGCCCTATACCCTAAACCCGACAGTTTCAGAGTTGGGCGAGCCCAAAAGGAACGAGTTTGGACGCAGTTCCCCCTGTAAAGCCAGGGACTAGGGCCCCTAGTTTGGGACCCGAATATAATTAAGGGGTTTAGGGTTTAGGGTTTAGGGGTTTAGGGTTTCGGGTTTTTAGGGTTTATTGCTAAAGGGTAGTTTATAGCAACCCCCTTTAAAGAATCTACTTGTTGGATCCTCCCGGAGGGTCTGTGCAGACTCTGAACTTCGGTAGCTTTTGGGGGATAACTTATCTTAACTCGCTTACATTACTATCTGAATGAGGGCACTTTACACTTTTTGGGATGATACTACCCCTTGTAGGATTGAAAGTGTACAGCTTGTGGGACTTTATGAACTCAGCAACAAGTTGAGGTCTCTTAACCCAGACTCCCCGGAAGGATCTAAAAAGTAGATCCCTTAATTTGGGACCCTTGCCACTAAAGGGTCATGTATAGGAACCCTCTAAACCCCTAAACCCTAAACCCTAAAACCTACCCTCAGGACCCCCGGGCCCAGACTTCACAGTCGGAGGAGGGAACCCTCAACTCCCAGAACCCTAAACTCTTGCACTTCAAAAAAAACTCTAAACCCTCAACTCCCTAAACCCTAAACCCTAAACCCTCAACTCCCTAAACCCTAAACCCTAAACCCTCAACTCCCTAAACCCTAAACCCTAAACCCACAGAGTTCAGTGCTTATTTGGGACAGACAGGTTGGAGTTTGGGCCCGAGGCTGACATCTTCCCCTAAGTAAGGCTCGAAATAGCCCAAAAGCCCTACCTGGGCCCTTAAGAGCCTCCCTTTTTAGGGCTCCTTGGTATAAGTCCTTAAAAAGGTAGGTTCTTTTGGGGTAGGTAGGTATATGGTATGGTCTTTGGGCCCAAAAGCCTGAGAATATGAGTCCTTAGAGCCTCAGGGTTCGGGCTTCAGGATTTGAGGGTTTGGGGTTTCAGGGTCCAGGGTGTGAATTGGTGGGCGACATGACCTTGAAGGGCCATGGTGCGCTTGCCCGTGAACCCTAACAGCACCAAAACAAAAGCCTTTAGGGTTTAGGGTTTAGGGTTTAGGTTTCGGGAGTCTGTGGTCGAAGGTGCGCTGGCCTTCCGCAATGTCTTCAAAGCGGGCTGTTCCATGCAAGCTTGGCTCAACCCTTCAGGGGGTCCCTTCAGGGCTCAGGGTTTAGGGTTGAGGGTTCCTTTAAAGGCTCCTTCATGCTTTTTGGGGCTCCTTTAAGCGCCCCATTAAAGGCCCCTTTTCAGGCTTCCCCCCTTAAGGGGTTGATTAAGCAGTCAGGACTCAAGACCACATGGGTAGTTCTCTAAATTCCCTTGAGTAAAAGGGACCCTAATTTAGAGAACTAACCACGTGACCGTTTTAGGTTTAGAGGTTTTAGGGTTTAGGGTGTAGGGTTTAGGGTTTAGGGTTTAGGTTTAGGGTTTTCACAATATCTTCGAGGTCTGGAGAGATACGCAGCGGGAATGATCGTGTTGGCGAGTTCATATATGGCTCCCTTAGGGATCTTAGTGCGTTTGTTGTTGTTATGGAGATGCCGATGACTGAGACGCGTTAGGCAGACCACATCTGCATGATCATCTTCTTGGCGATCTTATAGACTAATTAACTTTACATGGGTTACAGTCACTAAGCATTCAGGCTTCTAGCTTGTAGCTGCGTCTAGTCATAGGAGCCTCGCGATGAAGAAAAATGAGTTTGTTTAAGGTTGGTTACCTGAAGAGTTTGTTAGTATGTAGGGGTGTGCCTACTGCGGATGGTATGCGGGTCAGAAGAAAACCCGCTTGATCGAGGGTTAGGGGTTTAGGGGTTTAGGGGTTTAGGGTTTAGGGGTTTAGTGTCAAGCTTTTGTGTGCGTGAGCCTCAAGACTGCCATGGACCAGACGATGTTCTCTTCTTTGCATGAAGTAAGCATCGTTGAGAAGAAGTCCCATCTGCCGGCTGCGTCAAGTTCCCCGTACCAAACCGCACTTGGACAAAGCCTTTGCAAAAGATCACCATTTGCACTACTTGCATCCCTTCGTTGGTTTTGCTTCGGAGCTTTCCTGCGAAATTCAGGTGCGCCCGGCCTGCAGAGAGTGTGACAAAGCCATCCAGGAAACCAAGGCTTTTCCCGCAGATTGGAGCCTTTGGCCTCTTGGCTGGGTCCTCTACACGCTGCATGCAATGAGGACGATCGGGCGTTGCATGGTCACGTGCCGGCGGACGCCAGAATACGAGACGTTCTTGAAGCTGTTAAAATCTGCTGAACATCGAACCCGGAACAGCAAACCCTAAACCCTAAATCCCTAAACCTAAACCCTAAACCCTACCTAGACCCCAAAGAACCTACCATTTTAAGGACTTATACAAGGAAAACATACTAAGGAGCCCTAAAAAGGGAGTCTTAAGGGTCCAGGTCAAACCTAAAAACCCTAAACTTAGGTGGACCCTAAACCCTAAACCCTTAAACTCCTAAACCCCTAAACCTAAACCCTAAACCCTAAAACCTAAACCCTAAACTTAGGTGGACTGTACAGTCTAACTCCAGAAGCCTTGAGTCCCTGCACCCGGAAGTTTCTTTACTCGGTTCCCCAGTAGTACCCTTTTGCCCTTTTTTCTTTTTTGGTTCCCCTATTGAAACCAAATAGTAGGAAAAAGGGTACCCTCATTATTAAGGGGCTACTGGGGAACCAAGTTTACTCTAGGGTATATAGGGTTTAGGGTTTTAGTCGTTTAGGGTTTCGGGATTTTTGGGCTTAGGGTTTACGGGTTTCGGGTCTATAGGGGTTTCATGGTTTACGAGGTTTAGGGCCCCTTATTTACTTTCCAATCAACCTAGATGGCACTTTGGGCAACTTGACAATTTCCCCTGCGCTTCCTATAGAGATACCTAATCATAAATACTTTTCCTTTTCAGGGCCCCAGCACTACGGCTGATGATATACATCCTGCATTACCCCTAAGAAGGAATATACCAGAATTCCCATAGTTTAGGGTCCTTAAGGTAATGCAGGACTTATATCATCAACAGTACAGCCCAGAAAATGAAGTCCTAAACCCTAAACCCTAAACCCCTAAACCCCTAAACCCCTAAACCCCTAAACCCCTAAACCCCTAAACCCTAAACCCCTAAACCCCTAAACCCTAAACCCTAAACCGAAAATGAAGCTCCTCAGGTATGGCATCGGAGAACTCTCAGCGCTGGCGGGCGACACCCACAAGTTTGAGAGTCGCTATCTCGATGGCTTGGTGGGCCCTTACCCGGAGAAGAAGGCTTGGGGGTTGTCGAGTTTGGGTTTAGGGTTTATAGGGGTTCAGGATTTTTTTTTTGGGGGGGGGTGGGGGGGGGGGGG
>CAJNJA010077108.1:0-21401 GCA_905231915.1 Symbiodinium necroappetens
GCAACAGATGCTACAAATACAGTGCTGCACAGCCCTCCGAACAGACCCTGTCCCGATCCGGACCCCCACAGGGCCACAAAGTACGCCTATCCCTGCGGTACGCCCTTCCCCGCCTAAGTTCTCCCCCAAATAATCCCCGTGCTTTAGGGTCCTTAAGGTCATGCAGGATTTATATCATCACCAGTATGAGTTCCTATTTAATTCTCTGAGCCTTAAACAAGGCTTCTTTTCTTCCTTAAGGAAGGGCCGAGGGGCTCGGTAGGCCTTGCCTTACCAAATCTCCCTTGTCAAGGAGGCTTTGTAGGAAATCACAAGCAGGAACCCTAAAGAGGCAGGGTTCAGGGTTTAGGAAATCACAAGAAGGCACCCTAAAGAGGTAGGGCTTAGGATTTAGGAAATCACAACGGGCTTTTGAGGCTTTGCCCTAGGGGTTGTTGTGCAGGATGTTAGGTTCCATCAGGACGTTCGAGAGGTCAAAGCCCCCCCCAAAGGCGTGCTTGGATTAGGAGGGTAGCAGTTGCAGGTTAATGACACTTGTGGGACTTGTTGGGCATATATATATATATATCTACACCTTGAGGCTGAAAGAGCTGCATCGATGGACAACTTTTAATAAGGTGTCTAGAGCCAGGGGCAGTTTCGACTTCACAATTTGGGGCTTCAATTTTAGAGCTTGAGGGTTTAAGGGTTACGACTTCAGGCGTTGGCTTTCCTTCGGGCTCAAGGCTCGCGGCGAGGATATTGGGGAAGGCAGCTTTGAAGCTCGGAGGCCAGCCAAAACCCCCTACCCCTAAACCCTAAACCCTAAATCCTTAAACCTAAACCCTAAACCCTAAATCCTTAAACCCTAAATCCTTAAAACCTAAACCCTAAATCCTTAAACCCTAAACCCTAAATCCTTAAAAACCCTAAACCCTAAATCCTTAAACCCTAAACCCTAGCATAACAAACCCGCATTTGGCGTTCGGCCTTCGGGGTTCCATTCCGGAGCCTCTAGATCCTGTCCCGAAACCGTGGAGCAGCCCGAAGGTCTCTGCCGCCAAGTTGGGTTTAGGGTTTAGGGCTTTTAGGGCTTAGGGTCTTTAGGGTTTAGGGTTTAGGGCTTTTCGGGTTTTTAGGGTCTTTAGGGTTTAGGGGTAAGGGTTTAGGGTTTAGGGTTTACGGTTTAGGGGTTTTTAGGGTTTAGCGGTAAGGGTTTAGGGTTTAGGGTTTAAGGTTTCAAACTTCAAACCCTGGCAGCCTCTTAGAGCCCTTAAAGGGCCATGCGCTCTTGTCAAGTCTGAATCGAACTTTGCCCCATGACCCGAAGAATCAATCCCCAGACCCGAAGCAAATCCAAAAAACTGAAATCCATTGATAAATCAACAGAGCTGGGCCTAGATAGCCCCTAAACCATAATCCCCCCAGATGCTAAACCGAAGCCTTATCCCCGGAGCCCAGCCTAGAGTAACCAATGTACTTCACAGAAAAAAATAAATTTACTATTTTTGTGGGGATGGTCATATGCCCTTGTCAAAGATGCATTGGTTCTTCTAGGCACGCCCTAGCCCTAGCCTAAACCCTAAACCCGAAACCCTAGACCCCTCAAACCCCCACACCCTAAACCCCTCAACCCCCAAACCCCAAAAACCCCTAAACCCCTAAACCCCTAAGCCCCTAAACCCCCAAACCCCAAAAAACCCAAAAACCCCTAAACCCCTAAACCCTTCTAAACCCCCTCTAAACCCCTAACCCCTAAACCCCCCCTAAACCCCCCTCTAAAAGCCCCTAAAACCTTAAACCCTGAAGCCTAGACCCCTAAACCCTAAAGCCTAAACCCCTAACCCCCCAAAAAACCCTAAACCCCTAAACCCCCCTAAACCACCCCCTCTAAAACCCCCTCTAAAAGCCCCTAAAACCTTACAGAGGAGCTTTAAAGCAACCGGCCCAAGGCCCGTGATCCGAAGTATCCACGGAAGTCGGTGGAGCCGGGGGGCCCAGATATGAGAACATCGGAACCTCCAGGGTTTAGGGTTTAGGGTTTAGGTTTCGGGTTTGGGGTTTAGGGTTTAAGGTTTCGGGTTTAGGGTTTCGGGTTTAGGGTTTAAGGTTTAGGGTTTAGGGTTTCGGGGGTCCCAATTCGGGTTATGATATTTAGAAGTCTATAGAAGAACTACTTTCTGAGAACCCCGACCCTCCAAGTAGGATTACTATCATTGGGCCTGGCTGTGATGGGGCTCTTTGGAACATCTCAGGGCTTTGGCTTTAGGGTTTATGGTTGAAGGTTCAAGGTTCGGGTTCAAGGTTGATGATTATTCCTCAAGTGCTCGCAACTACCTACATTACAGGATCCAGATAGGCATCAGCCCTAACACGATCATCAGGTTAGGGTGGCGGACTTGTTAAGTGTAGCATTTCATGGGGACAGTGTTTGAGAGTATGGTGCAGAGAAGATCGCTTGCACGACATTATTCGCGAAATTTCTGCTATTCCGAGAGCCGATGCCAAAGAAACACTAAATCCTGTGCCAGGGATCATTTTGGAGCATTTGAACACAACCCCATGTATCTGATTCCCTGCAGGAGCTCCATGGCATACCCTTGGTGACCCCTAAAACCTAAACCCTAAACTTTAAACTTTAAACCCTAAATTTCGACCCCTAAAACCTAAACCCTAAACTTTAAACCCTAAATTTCTAAATCGACTTGACCAGGAGCCGGGGAGACAAGCTCGACAAGTATCGCATCATCCAGCCGCTGGGGCAAATCGAATGGGGCTTCGGGGGTCTTTAGAGCGTTCCTATAAGGGGTACTACATAAGGTTCGAATTTAGAGCCTAGGGTTTTTTTAGAGATTTTTCAAGTTTATATAAGGTTCTGAAAGGTAGATAGTTGAGCGTTGGAGGTTGTTTAACTGGAGCCGGTCTTGTTCGTGGTTGCTGTCAGGAAATGATCCCAACCCTAAGCCCTACACCCCAAAAAATCAAAAACCCACAGCCCCAAACGCATAAACCCTAAACCCTAAAACCCTTATAAACCCTAAAACCCTAAAACCCTAATCCCATACACCACAGGCTAAACTCAGTTGGTGGTCACCGAGTTTCTGTCCGATTGCAGATCGGTTCCACGCCCAGGCGGTTTGAGACGCCCCGAAGCTGTCCGTGTACTTAGATAGTTAGTGTAATACGTACATCTATCTATCTATATTATATATATATGTATATATATATATATGTATATGTATATGTATATGTATATGTATATGTATATCTATTGATTTATTTATTTATTAGTATATATATATATTTATTTATTTATCTACTTATGTTGAGACCTTAAGGGAGTTCGTATATGGCTGCGTTTTAGGTCGAAGTGTATACTGTATGGGCCCGTTGGGGCTGCACACGTCCAGCTTCTGGGTTGCTGATGGCAGCACTCCGTCCAAAAAGCTCCTGTAGAGACTCAAGGTATAATATGGAAGCTTGAATGATTGAATGATTTAGCAATAGTGGTCCTCGTTTGTTGCTGGTTATACTAATGTTATATTCGAATACGCACCAAAAAAGGCTGTGGTAATTACCAGGACCCACATGAGCTCGAAAGCCAGGGTAGGTCTGCCCCGAAGCCTTAGCTTAGGCACCCGCCAAATAAGCCTTAGCTTAGGCACCCGCCAATACAACCAGGAACCATAACTAGAATGTTACCTAGGTCCCCCTATGCTCCTATAAATTCAGCCCCATCCCTACCCTAAACCCATCAGTCCTAAATGCCTAAAACCGAACGCATGCCGCTGAAGACGAATCCCTACCACACCGAAGCTGAAACCCTAATCTCCAAGCCCTGCAACCCGAAACCCTATGTGTGTAGTTCTCTAAATTAGGACCCGGGTGCCGTACTATATTGGGGATCTGCAACGGGACCCTACTTTAGAGAACTACCTATGTACTCCCCCCCCCCCCAAGTCCATCCTGAAACGACCTGGGAACCGCCCAGAAAAACCTCCCCTAGGTGCCCGGTGACTACCGAGTCGGCAATGAAGAAGATCGAAGAGATTAACACCCTGGTCTTCCTAGTCGACTTGAAGGAGCTCCTCCGTCTTTGCAGGATGATGACAGCAGCAGAGGAAGATAATATAGGATAACCATGCATAGGACTCTATTTGACGATTATTAGCACATCACCATCGCAATAACGGCACTAGCACGAACGGTAAAAGCAAGAGGTAACGGTGATAATACAGAGAAAAAATGGCAGCACCAGTATGTGCTACAATTGTTGTTTGGGGTCGTAGCTGTTGCAATTGAACTCTGATGCACATGCCCAATTTGTAGTACTGCTGTGTCCTTATCGTGGCATTCGTGCTAACCCTTGGTTTGAGGGTTAGGGTTAGACGGGTTGCGGTGTCTGGTCTACTTGCCAGAGCTTCTGTACCATTGAGTGGTACCAGTACTAGCATAGGAAATGCTGGAGGTAGCCGCAGTCGTCGTAGCAATCGTTGTTGTAGTGACAGCTGTTGCTGTCGTTTGTGTCTGCTGTTGTTTTGTTTGTTGTTGTTGCATCTGGTCGAAGCGGTAGTTGTTGCTGCTTTTGCTGCCGCAGGTGGTGTTGGTGGTCGGGGTGTTGTGGTTGTGGTCTGTTGGCAGCACTAGTAGTAGCGCTAGCAGTGTAGGAGCAAGAGTAGGAGTAGTCTTCGTCGCCGTTGTTGTCGTCCTAGTCCTCTGCCAGTTGCCCCGGAATCCCCTGACAGCTGTGGATTCTACAGGCCTACGAGTTACCTTAGGGTTACGGGCTTCAGATCTACGATTTCAGGGCTTTGGGGTCTAGAGGTCCGGCGGAGTAGGAAGAATCTCCCCTTGTTCTAGTCCCTAAACCCTAAACCCTGCAGTCCCTGCTACATTGCAAGATACCCTCCTGCAAGGCATCTATGCCCCTTACCAAGACCTTGAGATTCCCACGGCCCATATCCTTCGAAAGATCCTGCAAAGCATTATCAAAAAAAAGGGCCCTAAACCCTAAACCCCAAAACTTCATGAAACCCTACATCCCCAGAAGCTGCAAAGGCCACGAAGCCGAAGATCAAGGAGGTCTTGTCTTCAGCAGCTGACAGCGGGAGAGGGAAAGTGAGGGACGCAAGGGAGAGGGATGGGCTCGAGCTCTTGAGCCTGGGGGACTTGGGATTTAGCATTGAAGTTTTAGGCCTAGCTAAAGCTTCCAGGTGAGGCGAGCATGAGGGCATGTGCACTGCAGCGCCTTCTCTCAAAAAGGGCGTAGCTGGGGATTTCCAGGGGTGTTCAAAAGAGCCGCTTGTCCCTAAACCTTGGAGCGAGCATTGCTACAGTTCAATGCGCTCCAAATAAACAAATGCTAAACAAGGATGCAAAGATAAACGCAACTGGCTACCTTGACAGGCGACTAGAAGCGAGCAAGCATGAACGAAGACTTGATGGAGACGCTAATATAAGTGTATACATACATACATACATACATACATATACATACATACATACATATATATATATACATGTGTGTATATATATATGTGTATGTATACATATATATATATACATTATTTATTTATGTATTTATGTATCTGTACATATGCACGCATGCATGAACACATGGTACAAGTAAGCATCATGTACATATATATATATATGTATATATGTACACACATGTACACACACACACACATCGTGTCTAGGTTAGACTATTTCATTTTGTTGCAGATGCAGGGGTGTCTGGGTTAATTACGATTGAAAGGCGGTGAAGCAGCTCTACGACGTCAAGTGCGCAAAGGTCAACACTCTCATTCGCCCGGATGGGCAGCTTGTCATCGGAGTATTTAGGAGTTAGGCGTCGCGGTCTGGAGTGTGGGGTTAAATTAGGGAGGTTTGGACAAGCTGGCTAGGGGCTGGCACTTGTTGAGGGAGCATATCACTCTGACCCGATAACAGACATGTGATCCGTTTCGACACACCAGGCTGTCCACTTTATTTGTTGTGTTACAACGACCATATCAACTTTGTTTTCTGTTTGATCGACTTGACCAAAATTGCGATGCGATGCCGGGATATGCCATGCCTGTCTCCACGGTAGTCTTCTATACAACGCAGTGTGATGCTGCGCTGATGCATGGTGTCTTGCCTCATCGCTTCTCCTAGCCTGAAATTTAGCCGTAAGCCCTAACCTAAACCCTAGATTAAACCCAAAACCGTATAATTAAACCCTAAACCCTAAACACTTGCTCCGCGTTTCCGGGTTCTGCAAATTCTGGCTGCCCCTTAGAACCCAAATGGTCCCAGTACAAATATAGTCGGTACTTAGCGTACTCTATTTTGCTTTAGGGTTTAGGGCTTTGGGTTTAGGGTTTAGGGAGGTATCACTGCCGTGAGTATCGTGACGGCTGAATCTTGCGCCTTGCGTCATCGACTTGCAGCATCTCACATGTGGAAGCAGTGAGCCGTACATGCTCAACAACTCTCGTTATGGTCCCGCATGTACTCCTAAGCCCCCAAACCCCATGTTCAAATTGAAACAGCATCTGCAACACGCGCTTAACCCTGATTAGGGTTCAAGAGCATATAACAAGCTTTAAGGCTCTAAATCCCCCAGCACTCAGCAATACAACCTGTAAGCCCTAAAACCCCACAGCAGAAAGGGTCATTTTTAAGCCCGATAGCACGAAACTTTGCACACGAAAGCAGCACAAGCACCCCCTAAAGCCCCCAAAGGATCGAAACGACAATAGCAGGGCCCTATAGACCCTAAGCCCTGTTCCACAGACCGTAAACCACGAAGCCCTGAACCCCGGACCCTCACACCGAAGACGTGAACTCTTTACCAGCCGAGGAAGAAGAAGGCCTACGTCCGCCTCACCCAGGACTACGATGCCCTGGATGTGGCCAACCGTATCGGCAGCTTGACCTCTCATTTTGGTGGTGGGTTTGTGGTTTAGGCTTGTAGTGGTTTGTGTGGGGCTTTGTGGCTTTACTTTTTGGGTGTTGGGATGTTTGGAGGTTTGGGCTCAGGATGTCTATAGTGCTTTGTTTCGGTGTTCGTAGCATTGCTTTAGAGCATCCTGGCCCTAAACCCTAAACCCTTTTCAGGGTCTGCTGCGCTTTTTCATTTTGGGAGCCTGGGAGTCATTCCCATTGCACGCTTTAGGATTGCAGGCTGAAGGTCTCCAGTAAACCCCAGACCTTAAACCCCAGGGTGTGGTGCTACTGTTGATGATACATATATATATATATACATATATATATATATGTATGACCTTATAAGGACCCTAAACTATGGGAACTATGGCATATTCCTTACTATGGGTAATGCAGGATTCACATCACCAAGCGTACTGCTAAACTTTGCTGTACATCAAGTGTACGGAGAAACGCATGATACTTCCTATGGCTCTGGGCTCAAATCGCCAACCCTCACTCCCAGTGCTCTATCGCTGCTTGCTTACACAGGCATCATCTAAACCAAGACGCCGAAGGACAGCTTGCTGAAAGAGAAGGTTTGCTTGAGACTGCACGACTAGTTGCTGCACACAGCTCATATGCCAAAAGCCTGGGCACATCTGTGGCAAGTGTTCTGACCGTTTCTCACATTGCAAAATCATGATTCAGTAGGTTGGTAGGTTTTCTATGGCGTAGGGTCTATACCAGGCGTTCGGTGTCTTTAAAGAAGGCTCTTTTGGTACATATCCAGAGGTGTTATCAACAACAATCCTACCCCATACAAGCTAAACCTTATAAATCCTAGCATGAAGTTCGGGGCCTGTCGCGGGGTATATTCTGTTAGAATTATAATAAGGAACTTCGCCAAAACCCTGTACCAATTCTTAAGGACCCTACATTAGCTATGGCAGCGTAGGTAGAACAATGCAAACCAACATGGAGCTTCAGCAGGCCCAGGACCAGCATCATGGACCCTGAGTAGTAGGATCATGTGGGTAGTTCTCTAGGCTCGGGTCCCTTTTTAGGGTCCTCTTTATAAGGGTGCTGTGCTAAATTGGGGACCTAAAAAGGGACCCTAATTTAGAGAACTACCCATATCGTACCCTTATATAAATCTCTATAGAAGCCCTTGTGGATCCCTTTAAGAAGGCCTTTAAAAGGGACCTAAAAAGGAGACCCTAATTTAGAGAACTACCCCTTTAGGATGCTGTAGGATGGGTTCAGGGTCCCGGGGTAGGCGCTCCCCAATGGCCTTATGATCATGTGCAAGAAGCAAAAAGGGTTTAGGGTTTAGGGGTTTAGAGTTTAGGGTTTAGGGGTTTAGAGTTTAGGGTTTTGGGTTTTGGGTTTAGGGTTTAGGGTTCAAGAAGCCTGCAGAAGCTGTAGAGCCATCTTTCCCACACGACGCAGGACGACGGCTCTGTCTCGATGAGTGGAAGATGGCAAACGGAGATGAAAAAATCTCAGGGTTAATGTACGGGGGCCTCAAGATGCAGCTAGTACCTGCTGATAGTAGCTCTGTAGCTACAGCACACTGTAGATCACCAATCTTTTCGATTCTGCAGATGATGTTCGAATCCGTGGTGTTCTAAGCCCCGAAGGTCTTATCTTGAGCCAAGAATGAACTGTATCACCGCAGCCCTCAACTCACTCCTGAACGTAACCGTGCTCAGCTATTCGGGTTGGTGTTTCAAGGGTTTTTGTAGAAGGTCGAGTGCCGAAGGTTTCTGAGTCCAGCAAGTAGGGCCTAGGTAGGGTTTGGGTTTTAGCACTCAGAAACATCATGCTGCACGTTTCGTAAAGAAAGTTGCAACTCGTCTGCACACCAGGCACGTACGGGTAGTAAGGTCGGTATGAGAACAAAAGCAATGCCGTCACTGTAAGTGCAGTTAACTCAGTAGCAGTAGCATCAACATGTATGTGCTCTGCCCAGGAAGTTTACTTTACCCCACTAAACCCCACGACTGCTGCTTCTCACTCAGCTTGTGGGGCTGGTATACTTCACATTTTTGCTACTGCGTGCTCGCGTTGCTCAACATAGAAACCCTAATCCCTGAACTTTTCCGAAAGCCCAAAGCCCCAAATCCTAAACCTCATCAGGGTTGAGGGTTTAGGGTTTAGGGTTTTGGGGTTTAGGGTTTAGGCACTGTTGTTGATCCTGGTGGGCTCGCTCCTGTACTACGGAAGCACGAGCTTCATAAAACCAGAGAGAGAAATCCCGAACCCAGAGCAGTAGGATCCGTATGTTAGGAGGACCCTGAGATAAGGTGCCCTTCCCCCACCCCCCCCCCCCAACAAAGTGTGGGGTTCGACCCGCACCTTTCAACCTTGGTAGGATGCGAGTTGGAGTTCAGGTTTGTGAGGAAGTGTGAAAGCAGAGAGGATTCCACTGTCAAATCCATGCTACCTGCGACTCCCGTTACTAAGACCGGCTCTAGCTGATAAGCCCTAAACCCTAAACCCTAAACCCCTAAACACTAAATTATGTTTTGTTCTGCTTGCATTATTAAGGCCCCTACCTTACCCTTTGACCCTAAGGAACTATACCCCGCTTTGTGCACGCGAGCCTGAGCACGGTCTCCATCACTTGTCTTTTGGCTTGAAATGACATACTCTTGTGGGCCCCACGGTTTAGGGTTTAGGGTTTAGGGAGACCGTTAAGCTTAAACTTCAACGTAGTTGAGGAAAGGAGGGTGTGACAAGGCTGTACAGCGGTTGCCTAGGTGCCATTTTCTGCTGGTGTTACGTTCGAACAAGATATGTCGCCACAATAGTAAAGGTCGTCTCTACATTCGTGGCTACTACGCTTTTTTCGGTCTCTGACATTGGTGCAGCTGCCTGTTCACATCGCGCTTTCATGGCGGTGGCCATGACGAAGGCAGGTTCCGACTGCACAGCCGTCCTGAGTAGCATCGTTGTTTTTATCGCCACCATGACCACACCACCACCACCACCACCACCGCCCCGATCGTGAAGGCCTTCCGCCGATCCTCATCTACATTTCTTTGTAGCGGCCTTGGCCCATGCGTTCTCGGTGCTCTTGTCGTGATTCCTGTTGGCGGGAGAGCTTTCTGCCTGACTTTCTCTCGCGACTCTTGCTGCTGTATACCACTACTGCCTACGACGAGGACGACGACGACGACGACGACTACTACTACTACTGCTGTCCTCCTTTCCTCCTCCCAGCCTCTAGCCATTCCACATATTCAGACGGACCCTTGTGCCCTGAGCCCTAAGCCATACAATAAATCTTGACACCCGTTCGAAGCCCAAAACACCTGTTCCCCCAAGCCTCAAACCCTAAGCGCGAAAGTCTTAACCTTAAACCTCCAGATTTCATCTCTGAGCCCAGAGACCCCAATACCCGTTCATTGGCAGATCGAGGATGATACCGTGCATGATCGATTCAAGCCCTGCATAATTTCCTAAACCTTTCCTAAACCGCAAGCCCGAAACCAAAACGTTAAACCGCTAAAACCCACCCATTGTGCGCATTGTGGGAGGTTCCGACGACCCGGCTCAGTCGCAAGACTGTTGCTTCGGCGTTGGCCTCGAGTGACACAGGGGGGGGGGTCTAACAAGTACAATTTAGTACAAGCCTTAACAAATGAGGACAGAGCTTTGGGGTGTATTTTAGTATGCGTAACAACAGGAAAGGAATTTTGGGGCAGAATAGTGGCCATGATTTGTGCTTCAATGTTGAGGCTTCGACAGCCTGGAGCTTAAGAGGGTTTGTAGGGTTTCGAGGTGTGTCGTTTGGCGTTCGGGGTAACGGGTTTGAATCTGTATCTATCAAAGCCCATAACTCGGGGTAATGTAGAGTTTTAGAGGCTCCAGCAATTTTGAGGGCCAGAAGCTGGTGGGTGGTCAAGGGGCGTTTCGGGGCTGCACATTACTTCCCGCGCTGTGAACCCTGAACTCCTGTCAACCCTTATATAACCGGATAAGCCTGTTCAAAAACACAGCCCTACAGACCGGGAAAATCCTTGTAAACCCATATATATATATACAAGACCCGGCCTTTCACAACGCTATAATCCTAGATACAGCAATCAAAGCATCCCAATAAGAACCAACTTTCTAAAAACCTTGCTTGAAACATTCTACAAGCCTTTTAAGGCCTCGTCAACGCATAGCAGACTTACACGACCTTGAGCAACCTTCACACTTTTTCTACAGTCCAAAAAACTTGAAGAAGCCCTAAAGACTTTTCGAAGGCCCTGTAAAGCCTTGTTCAAACCAAGCTCTTAAAGCGTTGAGTAGGAGCATGGTCTGTGCAGACCCTATCACCTATAAATACCGTTAACACCGGAGTAAACCTGATAAAAGCACTGCAAAAACCGTAGAAAACCCTATAGCACTCCAGGCCTTCCAAAATCCTTCAACCGCGGAATATACCTTAAGACAGAGCAGGGTTTGATTTAAGGTATCCTTCAACTACGGAATATACGTTAAGACATAGCAGGGCTTGATTGAAGTGGATACTCCTTAAATTAAAGTGATTTTGGAAAGTCGGGGTGCCTATAAACCCCGAGCTGGGGAATCCTCAACCCTAAGCCTCGAAACCCCTCAAACCCCTAAACCCCTAAATCCCGGGTTTAGGGTTTAGGGTTTAAGGTTCCTAAACCCTAAACCCCTAAACCCATATAACACCACTAAAACCTCGAGCCGGGGCTTTCGCTAAGTTGCCGTCACCGGCACTCGCTGCCAGCAGCTCTCTGCCGCGCGCAGGACCCGCATCAACTGCGGTGAAGGGTTTAGGGTATAGGGGTTTAGGGGTTTAGGATTTAAGGGGTTCAGGATTTAGGGGTTTAGGGGTTAGGGGTTAGGGGTTTAGGGGTTTAGGGTTTTGGGGGCTCTTGTAGTTGGCCCTGCCAGGGTTGCGGTAATTGTAATAACCCAGAGGGTCCTAAGTACATATGTAGTAGACTGCAGCGTTTGAGTCATTAGTTATTAGGATTTGGGAACATCCCTCATAACAGTACTTGGGTTCCTTTGCCGGTTTTTGGGGGGTTCAGGGTCTGTAGGGTGTACGGCTCAGGGGGTTTAGGCGTGTATTGCTTCAAGATTTTGCTTGTGCATGGCCCCTTAAACCCGAAACTTGAAACGCTAAACCCTTGAGAGAAGGATGTTCTGAACATGTAAAGACGCATTGGTTCCGAAGGTATGCAGAGAGGACCTTCGAATGAGTGAACAACAAGTGGACTCGATTAAGAAAAATTCGTGATCGTTAAGTGAGAGCCCGAACCCCTATGAACCCAAACCGCAAACCGCATTGAACAAGGTCTATAGGGAAGGACACGGAAGTGGGGCGCCAGAGCCGTTATTTCTTGCAGTTTCTTTGCAGGGACATGCAGCTGAAACTTTCCCTGTACCGGGAGTCCCGCACCAGCTGTGCAAGCGGCAGCACACATGGAGTAAACAAGGAGATGAGCGCCACAGACAACAAGGGAGGTGTCCCTGCGCACCAGCAGTTATCCTGGCTGGTGCTGCCACCGTGGTCTCCTTTCTCGTTTGGTACGGTTGATGATTTAAATCCTGCATTACCCATAGTAACGTAAGGAATATACCATAATTCCCATAGTTTAGGATCCTTATTGTCATTTAAAGTATATTCCTCAATTAACGGAGTGTGTAAGCTCTGGGAGCCCAGCCTGGTTCATCGACGGTATCCCTGAGGGTCCAATTCCTCCGCTATCCGAAAGCCAAGCATCCAATTCTTGCGTACATTGAACCCTAAACACTCCGAAAAAGCGGTTGCTGAACCCTATTTCCATACGCACGAAACCCTGAACCCCCAAAGGGATGACTCAAGGCATAGTTCATGTCTGTATCGGGTTGGGGAGCTTTGTGCATCGCAGAACCCCCGAAGCGGTCGCCCTTGTTGAGCCTCTATGCGTCGACTGTCGGATCCCCAGTTTTCGGGAAGGCTTTTGGTAGGGTTTAGGGGGTTAAGGGTTCAGGGTGTAAGGGTTTAGGGTTTAGGGGTTTAGGGATTTAGGGTTTAGGGCTTTATGGTTCAAGAGGTTGCAACAATAACAAGCAATAATCAAAATAATATTCCCAATAACCAATAAAAAGAAGAAGACTAACTAAGACTAATGACGATCATCAGGATATATTGTGCCAGTAGCATAACTTAAGGGTCTATGGAGATTTAGGGTTTGTCTAAGGGAGCCTTGACTGGGCTTTAAGTCCTGCGGTGTGAGGCTTGGGGTTGTAGGGACTGACGGGTTGCGGCTTGGCTTTGGGATTTGCACGGTTTAGGGTGTAGGGTTTAGGGGGGTTTAGGGTTTAGGGTTTATAACAGGGTTTAGGGTTTAGGGGGGGTTTAGGGTTTAGGGTTTGGGATTTGAATTTGGGATGAGGGTTTCAGAGCTAAGGGTTGGGACGGCAAGATGACCGAAGCACGCAGATGGGTGTTTTATACTTTTTACAGGGTTCTAGGTGTATGATATAGGCTTCAGGAGCTAAGTCGTCTCCTCGCCGTAGTTGCAGGATTTTCGAGATGCTGGCAATGTGGCACGTGACTGATAGTGAAGATGTTTATTGAATATTCTATGTGCTCCTTACTTGACGCCAGAAAGGCATGACAGCTGGCAGTTGTCCGCTGTGCTTTGCCTGCAGCAGGCAACTTTGCTGTTCGAGGTTAGCCCGGACAGGTTACAGCCCTAAGCCGTAACTAAGCCTTTCTTTATAACGATCTTACGGCGGAGTGGCCTTTGGTTATGCTTGGTCCAGGTAACCTCGTGGTCTGGTCCACGATACACCATATCGCATGTAATGTTCTGTCTCTGTACGCGTTGCCTTTTGAGGCAATCCCTGCAATCCCTCGTTATCTAGGTGCGAGCACATCCACCTGAACATACATACAGACATTACATAGTGTATTGCATTACGGTACATTGCATACGCACACACACACACAGAGAGACATACATCCATCCATCCATCCAGCCGGCCATCCGTCCATCAGGTATCCATGCATCCAAGCATGGCACGCATTCGCAGAGGTCCGGACCACAGCAGCAGATTCCTCGGCCAGCATGGACCGAGCGCAGGAGGCATCCAGAGCGGGGTGGTGCAAGGCTTAAGGCTTGGGGCTTGAGCCTTAAATGTAGTAATTGCCTTTTATTGGATGAAATGTTTTATGGTTAGGAAGCTAAAACCCTAAACCCTAAATCAACAAAAACTAAGGTAACCAAGAACAGGTATTGAGTTGAAGCAAGAAAGACAGCGTAGTGTTCTGGCCGAATTGCTGGCCCAGGGCCCTAACCCCAAAAAAGCCCTTTGATTTAGGGACCCCAGGATCCTGGTGCAGTGTAGAGTTTAGGTTTTAGGGTTTAGGGTTTAGGTTTTAGGGTTTAGGGTTTGGGTTTTGGGGTTTAGGTTTTAGGGTTTAGGGTTCAGGTGTTTACGTTTGTTTTCGGATTCCTCGTTTTTTTCTTAGGATGCAGGGCATAGGATGTTTTTGGGGGCTAGGGTTGTTTTAGGGTGTACGTGTTGTGAAGGGTTTAAGGCTTCTTTAGGGTTCAGGAAGTAGGAACTTCCAGATTGGAGTAGACCCGTGCTTGAAGGATCAGCTTGCATGCAAGCACAGTAACTGCAACTTGAGATACTTCGACACCCGCTTACAAAGTCCCCTGTCATCCTACAAGATTCTTAAGAATTCTGACCAGAGTCTGTTGCTTTAATTAAGGTCACCTACAGCTATACAATAATGTTCCTTCAAAGCTAGTTCTAAGTATACCCATGATTGCTCCATGCCCGAGAATTCGTTCCGTTTTTTCTGGGCATTTTGAGATTTCGCGCCTGATGGCCAACCTAGACAGCGCTCATAGTCGAGCATACTCCCAACAGGCCGCAACGTGCCTACATGGGGCGAGAGTAAACATACAAGCCACACTGGCAACTCCTCGTCTAGTAACCCTGTTTTGTACCATGTCATGTAGTATGGATGCCGGAAAATTAGTAACCCAGACGGTCCATATACAGTACCATTATGGAATCAGGTCCCAAAGACCATCCTTAGAATGGGTTTTCAGGGACCTAACTCCATAATAGTAGTACATTTGGCCGCTCTTGGTAACACCCCCATGCAGGCCTCCTATATGAAGCCCTTATAGCAATCCTTATAAGGGACCCCTGTTCGAGTTATGAAACCGCCTGTAGCAGGAACGCAGGCTCCTTGGGCTCAACTCCGAAGTGCTTCGTATCATTTAGCCACAGCTTTAGAAAGCGAAAAGTCCTCAAGGACATGCACCGCACTCTTCTATCCCGACTTTGTGTAGGGAAAGCGTAGCAGTCAGCAAAAGCAAGGCGTACCAAGAACAAACAGATCTGAACCCTACACCCCCGCACCCTAAACCCGAAGCCTCTGAACCCCTGAACGCCGAAGCCATAACCCCAAGACCCTAAACCTCTAAACCCTAAACCCTAAACCCCTAAACCCCAAGTCTCAATGACGGATCGAATTTGGGCAGCTGGAGGCTGAACACATTTCACCTTCCCGAGGCACCAGATGTGAAGCTTTAGAGCTTTTGGGGAAATAGGGGATTTGGGGCTCAGGGGTTCCGGGGTTCAGGGGTTTGGGTTTTTGGGGGTTTGGGTTTTTGAGGGTTTTAGGGGATCAGGAGTTCGGGGTTTGAGTTTTGGGGCCTACGGGCTCAGGAACTTAGGGGGGTGGGGGGGGGTGGGTTTTGGGGCCTCCGGGTTTGGGAGCTTAAGTTGCAGCATCTTGTGCAGTATGATGGCAGTATGTTTATAATCAAAGGTGGCGTTGATGGTTAGGGGTTTAGGTGTTTATATAGGATTCTTTCAATAGGCTTTAGTGGCATGCTGTCAATAGGGTTGTTTAAGGTGACGGCGCCTGTACGCGTCTATGCATTTTTGCAGGTTTCAGGGTTGGGATGCGGGGGAGGGGGGTGGGGGGAGGGCTTAATAGCGTCCGGCCGTCACATATCCTCTTGCGCGGGCCCTCAATCTAAGCCTCAACCCAATCCTGGAGCCTGAGTCAAACCTAAGTCAAGTCAATACTTTAAAGTCAGCCATACATCCTTTAAAACTCTCCCTAAAATAAAGTTTTATTCTGCAGCCTCTTCAGAAATGAGCTTAAAACCCGAGCGAAAACACAGTTAGGCCCAAAGTTTACTTCAGCCTCTAGTGTTTCGCGCACCTGCCTGAACAAGAATTTTATTTGAGATTGCGCTCTCGCTGTGGTTTCGCGCGTATCCATGCAAAACGCCTCATTCTGAAATCTCGAAAAACGCATAGGCGCGTACAGGCGCCGTCACCTTGTTTAACGGAGGTCCTATCGGCTGCTATAGGGTTTGTTATACAGAGCTGAAGCCCAGAGAAAGCGGGTGCATATCAGGGTGTTGGTGGGTCTAGTATAGGGCATACATGGAGGATCAAAGGACTTGGTAAGCAAGGTGATCAAGCACCCTAACTTGGATTCTGTATGCGGTTTAAGTAGTCGGTTCAGGATTCGTGGTTTTAGCGAAGGTTACCTAGACTGGTTATGAGGCCGGGTTCCGATTCGTGATCTTCTTCCTCAGTTGTTGGTCCCGCAACCATGAACTGCATCTGTACATGGGGGGTTTCAACAGTTAGGGACCCTCATATTTCCCTGCTCTCATTACCCGGCATTGCTGCTCTCTTTCGCATGCTCTGTTCCTGTGGTCGTGACCCCAGCAATAATATGCGGCATGTACGGAATGCTGACACTCGCTTGTGGCCGCTGCTCGGAGCTGGCTGTGTCAAAGAGACCAACGGTTGCTTCGCATGTCCCGTTTGACACCAAGCGGGCTCCAGGAAGCGCAAAACACTGGTATGAGTCGCGACATCACAGCTGGACCGCTCGGGTCCTGTGACAATCACAAGTAGACATCCGTTCGCTGCCAGCACAAGCGTATTCATCTTGAAGCGCTGCCGATGGGGCCCACATGGGGCTCTAGGGGCTGCTGATCATCTTGAAGCACAGCCAGCTGGAAGACAGGGCTTTCGAATTTGGACCAAAGCTGGCGAGCGACTTGACCTGAATCTGAATGCCGCGAGCGCTGCATTTCTAAACTTTAAACCCGGAACCCCATCCAAACCCCCACAAGCCTCATGGAACCCTTGCAAGCACCCTTTAAAGAACCCTTGAGGGAACCCTCAACCCTGCAGATTGAAAAGTTCCGCCAACCGAACATTCGTCTCAAGGAGCTTGGAGACTACGGCGACAGCTTCTCGCCGGGCGCTTGTTCACGGTTTGGGGTTTAGGGTTCAGGGTTCCGCAATGGAGGTCGGAGTAGTAGCCTTCTGTGTATAGCAACACTTTATAACATCCTCTCCAATTGTCCAGAACCCTTCAGGGTCCCAGGGTTTAGGGTGCCACTCCCCGTCAAACACCTTACCACCATAGCTTAAATTTTAAATTGTAGTCGAAGGCGTCCGATGTCATACCCTGTACAACCAATATACCTTCTAAGAGCCATGTACGCACGTTGTACCTGCTCTGGACCTTGGGTCCTTTAGAGTTTATAAACAAACTGGATGAAGAGGCATTTGTCGGCCTCCAACCGCCTAATCTGCGCAGCCAACTCCTACGCCCCTTTTGGTTTCAAATTTCCATTTCTTCTGGCTTGAACAGTTAAAGTTCGGAAGAATACCCCTTTTCGTACTCCCTGTGCAATTTGCTGTATATGCCTGCTTAAAAACCTATTCGACCTATCAAGACCCATATGTTTGGTTATTAGCCCCTAAACCTTAAGCCCTAAACCCTAAACCCTAAACACTAACCGTGCAGCGAGCACGGTTCTGCGTTTGCAGGCTCCAGGCGGAATCAGGAATCCTGACCAGGAACAAGCCCAACCAACCACAAGCGCCCAAGCTCCCAACCCCCACCCCGAAAACGGTTTAGGGCTTATAGGGTTTATAGGGTTTAGGGTTTTTAGGGTTTAGGGTCTAGGTTTTATAGGGTTTAGGGTTTATAGGGTTCAGGGTTTATGGGGTTTAGGGCTTTAAGGGTTTGGGGCAAGGTTTTATAGGGTTTAGGGTTTATAAGGTTTAGGGTTTAGGGCTTACAGGGTTTAGGGCCTTTAGGGTTTAGGGTTTAGGTTTTATAGGGTTTAGGGCTTTTAGGGTTTATAGGGTTTATAAGGTTTAGGGTTTATAGGGTTTAGGGTTTATAGGGTTTAGGGTTTATAGGGTTTAGGGTTTAGGGTTTATAGGGTTTAGGGTGTAGGGCCCCAATTGAACCCAACGTTCTAAACCCAAATCCCGAAACCCCCCGATTCCTGCGCGTCCTCGCCGTTCCTGCAAACTGTAGATCTCCAACCGCACACCGGCCTTTCCCTAAACTTCCCGCAATCCCAATTCCCAAACGCTTCCCCTAACACCCTTTCACCGACCTCAGGAATTAGGTATTGCTGGTATTTGGGTTTCTTGAGCCGAAACATTAAACCCTATAAACCGTGAGCTTTTTAAACCTCATTCCCTGTCTATTTTAATAATGCCTCAATCCAAAATCCCCTTCCTTCCAAGGGGCTCGACCCGAGGAAGCCCGGCACCCAGCTTTTCTGAAGGTTTCTATCGGGTTTAGGGCTTGCATTTGAGGGTGCAGGGAGGGGCGGGGGTATAAGGATTTCTATAGGGTTTAGCGCTTACGGTTCAGGGTATGAGGGGGGCTTGACCGGGATTCTGTTGCATTTTCGACGAGGCACTTCAGGGTAACTACGTTGGTTTCCGTTAGGGCCCTAGACTAGCACCTCATCATAATTATAGGTGAGGATTTGTTTCGGGGGGGAAGTATAGGTCGCATAGCTTTGGCTGTTGCGGCCACTGTCTCTGGGAGGCGCATTACCCTACTTAGAGTTACTAAGTTCAATCAAGCATTGAGCCAAAGAAACGCTAAACCCCGCGACGACTGCGGCTGCGACGAGATGCGGAGTGACTACACTTTAAACTTTTTGGGATAATATGAGCCCTTATAGAGCTGAAAGTGTCCACTTTTTTGTGCTTCTGAACTCAGCAACTAGACCCCACAGACCCTATTAAAAAAAAACTCAACCCTAAACCCTAAACTCCCCGCCCTCAATCCTAAACCCGAACCCCAATGCCTTCAGCCCCTCAGTCAATCCTACACCCGAACCCGGCCTCCTCCAAGCTCCTGGGATTTAAGTTACCACAGTAGGGATCTAGAGTAAATATTAGGGTTCAGGGGTTTTAAGTTTAGGGTTTAGGGTTTATGGGGGTTAGGGATCTAGATTCCTTATTATATTATTATATTAACTTAACTTAAATCCCCTAATAAGTAGGGATCTAGAGTAAATAATAGGGTTTTAGGGTTTCCTTATTATGTTAACTTAAGTTAAATCCCCTAGTAAGAACCGAGTCCAGGCTCTTGGCTGAGCCTTCTGCACTTCCACTACAGGACCGGCCTGCCTCTGCTCGAGCGTGGGTTCCTTATTATAGTACATTATAGCTTAGTAGCGTATTCTGACTTCGATAATATTAATATATATATATATATGACAATATATCACAGTAAATTATCGTATTCTATAGTTTCATATAGAGTAAAATATATAAGTCAGCAAAATATGGTAAAACTTTAGTGTTTTTTATAGAGTACTCTGATATACTATAGTATAATTCAGTATAATGTAGTATACGAACCCCGGGCCAGCACCCTAAACACTCGGTTTGGGGTTTAGGGTTTAGGGGTGGGCACTTGTTGTCTTTCTGTCTTTTCCTATGGTGCTGTTGCCGTAAACCCTAAATCCTAGATTCTACTTTACAGTGCCGGTGGCAGTCCTTGGGGTGAGCTGACCCCACTCCAGGTATTAAGCCCTAACCCTTTCAGGGTTTATAAATGTTAGCCGCTTTAGGGATAAGGCTTTAAACTTTTGGGTTTTCTGGCTCGGGATTCAGCATTTAGGGTGAAGGGTTTAGGCTGAGCCAGCACCTCACGCACCTGATGCCTGAATGCAAGAATGAGCTGACTCCCTGATTAAGGATGTCTGGAATTGACTGGTGCTTCCAGGTGCACTGAGTGTTGTTTAGTTCTTGCCAAGAACAAGATCGCAGAATGGATTGCTGGTCAGTGGAGTATCCGTTTACCGCCAAGATCGGGGAGTGTAACTAGCTCCGGTATGATTAAACTGAAGTATACTCCAGACAAAAGCCGTATTCTAATCACAGAGGCCCTGCATTGAGGGGATCACGGGCAGGGACCTTTGCTGTGTGAACAGTAATCTTGACCCTCCATGCCGACAGCAAAACCCTGGGACCCAGTGCCTTGACCACATACGCTCCCTGTTTTGGCGAGGGGTGTCCAAATAAACCTATCCCGAATAATCTAAAACCTAGGCTAAAAGAATGCTGAACCCAGATAGCTCTAAACCGAACAATTCAAAACTCTTGGCCATAGAATCGGGTTTGGAACCTCAGACGGTTGTATCGGATTTGCAGAGCACATGCAACGTTTTGATATTTATTGGCCCTTATAGAAAGGGGGGTTAATCTTCAGCATGCTACAGCACTTGCAGGCTTGCGGTATCTTGTCGAACCCTTGATTGCAACCCTTGTGGTGACACACAAATACCCCAAGCAAACTTTGTTACAGAGCCCTAACTACCCCAATAGTGAACCTTATGGTACCCCTGCTACCAGCCAGTCCGGAAAGCCGTTTAGCACCCTTGCAGAACCGTTGCAGTAACCCTGGCAGTAAACCTTGAGAACTCCAGTCGTAGTCCCGATATGCTATCTTCACTTCACTTCAAATCCCTAAATCCTTAACCCCAAAACTCCTAAATCCTAATCCCCAAACTAAACCCTTGTACTGCTGGAGAGCAGGACACTTCGACAAGAGCCGAAGCACCGGAGGTGCTGTGTTGAAGAAAGACTTAAGATTTAGAATTTTGGGTCTATTATGGGTTCGCCAGGACCCCCGCGAGTGCCCTTAATAGAGCCCTTATGGTCCTGAACTCAGTGGTAAGTCTTTGGGGGTATACTAGAGGGCAGTTTGGGGTCAGGTTTCAGCTGTTTTGCAAGGAAGGGGTAAGGGGAGTGCAGAAGGCCCATCGCCGGGTTTGATTCTAGGTTCCCCAGTACTACCCTTGTGTCCGTTCCCTTTATTAAGGCCAACTACTAGGACAATGTATACCCTTCTTCTTACAGGGCTACCGGGGAACCTGGGCGAATAGTTGTTTGGTCGTCTGTTGTCGGAGGTGGGGGTTGAGGGTTCAGGGTCTAGGGTTGAAGGAGTTTTGGAGCGAGTTGTTGAAGTAGGAGGTAATTACGGCGTAGATTATAGGGCCGTGGACATTTATTGCATGCAGGAACTTAAAGTGTTTCGGGAGGCATTTTTTTGGACTTTCCCCTTGGGTCCGATGCCCCAAACCCCCACACGCAAACCCGGAGCCCCAAACCCATAAGTCTCAGACCCGAGCCCTACCTGGACCCTAGAGAACCCACCTTTTTAG
>CAJNJA010077119.1:0-21075 GCA_905231915.1 Symbiodinium necroappetens
CACCCACCCACACACACACAAACACACACACACACACAGACACAGACAGACAGAGAGACACAGACACAGACACACAGACACAGACACAGACACAGACACACATCAGACACACACACACACACTGTGACAGACACAGAGAGAGAGAGAGAGAGACACAGCAACCCCTGGCATTTTCACACATAGTAAGCTGAGGCAGACCATTACGAAGCTGGGCAACCAGGCCGGGCTTGTCATCACGACATAGAAGCGTTGAGTAACCACAATGCTGCATTGTAGGGTTCCACCAGAAAAGCAGCTTGCAAAGCCTGCTGCAACCAGATCTCAGGATGTTCCGTGGGATTCGTCTGATTCCTGTCCCCCAAAGGCACATCCCGGCAATGGGGCCAGTTTGGCAGTCTATGTCGACTCGGTCACTCGGTTTCCGGAGCTAGCGGTTGCGACGAGAGAGAGCGAGAGAGGGAGATAGATAGAGAGAGAGAGAGAGAGAGAGACAGAGAGAGAGCGAGGGAGGGAGGGAGGGAGGGAGGGAGGGAGGGAGGGACGGAGAGAGAGAGAGAGAGAGCTTGATCATACCGGCACGTCAGCCGTCACAGTCCCTTCAACAGCCCTAGAAAATGGGGGACCCCTAGTGGCCAGGGGGCTTCGCATGCTCCCTAAGCCCTGTGGCAGAAGAAGAGAAAAGGAAGGGGCAATAGCGCTATCAGTGAGGCTTGACCGGGGCAATACAATCAGGTCCAGAGGTCCACGGGTCAATGACCCCAGGCAGCATAACATCACGGGGACACCGTAGCAGCAGGTAGAGAAGCGAGGGCAAACTTCTGGAATCATGCTTGTTGATGATGGTAAGTTTTTGTCAGTGGATCAGGTGCGTTGTTTTCAGGCGAGCTTCCAGGCCTCAGGTAGATCAGGATGTCCCACCTGGGTAGCAGCCCTAGCAGTCAGAGCGGTCTTGCAAACCACACGGACCACCGTCGGGGAACTGAGTGGATGTTGGAGTTGTTTATAGAGTGCTGCAGAGGTGTTGTTCAGACAGGGAGTAGGCAAGTCCTGAAGACAAGTCTCGAGGGTGGTGCACTCAGGAACTCTTGTTTATGTCATGTTGTCTCTTGGGAGGTGTTGAGTGTGAAGAGGAGAGCCAGCACGGCAGTTCGGACATGCGCAGGGGGAGGAGAAGGCAAACAAACACCGGAGGGAGGGAGGGAGGGAGGGAGGGAGGGAGGGAGGCGCTGACGCTCGCGGGCACGGGGAGCTTGGCTTGCTCCCTTTGCCCCTAGCCCTGGCGAAAGAAAGAGAGCAAGCGAGTGGGTGAGGGAGTGTTCTTGAGTCTTGTGATGCTCTTTGTTCACGTAAGCGGCTCGCGAAGACGACGAGATGGGCCCCGGGCTGGAGGAGAGCACGCCAGTTAATGAAGGCGATGTCAAGCGTAGGACGACATGCTTGCTGGGGTCCGAGCTCCAGCGAACAAGCCGAAACAAGCCGGCTTGGTTTGAAGATTAGTCGACCACATGTTGGGGGTATGTAGACATAGGCGGCATAGGTACACACGCACAAGGTTTGGGACGAGTGCAAGCACCTTCTTGAAAAGGTATGGATGGGCCGGGGTGGAAAGCAAGCAGCAAAAGTTTTCTGTGTCACTCATTCTCACTCCACGCCGACCAGCAACCACCAGTGCACGGCAACGTGCATGGGTTGTTGCATGGGCCGCACCTGGCCTGTGCGGAAGAGAGGGACAGACCCCTTTCGGGCTGGTTATCTTTGTTTGGTATAGACAGGTTGGCTATCCTGAGGACCTCTCGCTAGCATAAGAGTAGAGTACCAGTTGCTAGATCAGTAGCTCTGAGGTGTCCTTAGAAACCAATCCGAAGCCCCCAGCACAGGCAAATCCTAAAGCCCCGCAATATACTAAGTCCGCGTGTGGAGTTGGATGAAGCGGCTGAGGTGAAAAGCCTGCTGAATACATCCATGATTCAGGCGATTAACTCCCAGTTCCAGGCCACTGTGACGGGTTTGAATGCAAGGTTGCCCCAAGCCGCAGCACTCCTTTCCCATTCCTTTAAGACCCCTCGTGCAACAATGGTAGGACAAAGGCCGTGTCTTGGCCTAAACTGTGGGGACAAGGGAATAAAGCCTGACCCATACTGTACAATCCAGGAGCTCGGAAGATTCGCCTGGCCACATAAATCCCAGAACCAGCTCTTGTTCTGCTTTTGTGCTTGTACGTAACAGGCGCTCTTTTAACATCTCTGACCCCAACAACAAACTCACCCAAAAAACCTGAAATTAGGCTTTGTCAACCCTGCAAAGCTCCTTTCAGCCGCGCACACGGCCCCACCTACTTTGTTCACCACCCTGGTCACCCTAAACTGTATTGTTCACTTCTCTCCCAAATCTCCCGCCCAGAAGTCCGACGCTCTAAGACCAGAGAGCCCTGCACTACGTAAGCTTTGAACTCCTCAACCCTCGAAAGTCCTCTGTGGAAAGCCCTGAGTTCGTCTCCAAATGCCCTCGAAATCGCCAGGCTGACGATGAGATCTTGAAGCGGGGAGTCAAAAGCTCCTCGGTTCAGTTTGCACGCTTTTGGATCTGCATGCGCTGTTCAAGCGATTCGGATGCCATGTGTTATGCGGTGTTTAAGCTAGTGATAAAGGTGTGCAACTTGAGCAGGTCGACCGTATGATGTGGCTATGCGTCGACGTCATTTGCAATGCATAGCAGGGCCCCAATTTGTAGTTGGAGACACGAGCTGGGTCGTCCTGCTGTTCGGAGCATAACGGTGGATGTCTGCGTCTATTCTGAAGCAGACATCCTGTTTCGGCGCCCTGACGGTGAACATCGTGCAGATCATGCGGACGATACTGTGAATGTGGGCGAGTAAGTTTGCTTCTCTGTGACCTTTATACCTTCTCGATGACCTGAATGAGGGCTACGGTCCAAGATCCTCCCTTGAGCATCAGCACCTCGAAACGACCAAGTCGACCACAGGGCCATACGGCGCAAGCGCAAGCACCAAACCCGAAGCTGTCTTGGCTTCCACACCGAAGCTTGAAAGCCTTGAGACCCAAGCTAGGTTTCCCCCTCTGCGATACGATCTTGGAGAAAGCCCTGGAGCCCTCGAACGCTGTTCGAGACGGGAAGGGCTCGCGGCTTGTTCAAAATTCTTGGGGGGCCACAATCACAACCATAGCACAAACCATTTCTACAACCTGTGACAATGGGTGGTGGTGGTACTGGGTACTGGTAATGATGCAATCTTGTAGAACTTCAAGTCACCTCCTTGGTCCACTTCCCGATGGGTTCTGCTCCGGGTCACAGGCTTCATTGGACCCGTTGTTGAGGGCTTCAGGTTCTTTCGGAGGTAAGTTAGACCCGGCAGGCAAACTAGAGAGGCAGGAGAGAGCTTACATCCGCGATGTTCATCCGCAGTCACCATAGGCTGCGGCTACTTCCTGAAAACAGGAACACGCATCGAAAGCCGCCACTGGGAGAGTCCTACCTAGCAGCGGCTTTCGAGGTACCAGGGCCTCGCGAAGCTGAAGGTGAAGCACAACGACTGCCGTGGAAGATTCCCAGCTGGAAAGGTTTAAACATGTTGAGCTGAGGTGTTGAAAGTACTGTTTTAAGTCTTCCGACCCTTTGTGACCTTCAGGGGCGTTCCCGTTCAACACTTTGCAGATGTTGGCATGGGTGAGTAGAGCCTCTCTGTTTCGAGGCCGCTGTTTGGAGACTGATAGACGGTGCTTGCGGGATTGGGGCTTCTGGGTTGTTTATGGTGTGGATGCGTTGAGAATGGGCTCGTAGTTTAGCATCAGGGGTTTGTTTGCTCGAGTCTAGTGGCGATCCAGCCAATGCCTAGTCGAAGTGTTGGGGCCTCGGCCACCGTTTTGCCGTTTTGCATGCTATGATCCTTGATACCAGCAACCAGATGTAATTGGTAAACAAGTGACCGTGAAACTTTAGCATTCTGTGGAAGTGTGGCTTACTGGCATTACTGGCACATCCCGTCACATCCCCAGATACCAACTCTTTGATGTGTACCGATGTTGCGGAAGATTCCTAGGCTCACCGCTCGCCATTGCAAGCCAAGTCCTTGTCGCTCGTACGGCTGCTATCTGCATGAACTCAACAGTCTCCAAGCCTACCGTCCTCAAGAACCTTGTCTTGATTGAGGACAGGAGGAGAAAAAGATCCAGTACGACATGTGCAATGATCAGATTCCCAGCAGCACGCAGCGGGCCTGTCGCACGTCTGGTTGATAGTTGGTGGTGAAGCATGCTGGAGGGATCTGACAGTAAAGGCGCCCCAAACTGAGATCCCCTAGTTGAGAAGCCTTTAAACGATCGCAAGAGTGCCAGCAGGATTTTAGTTTGTGTTGGAGCGGGCAGGGCATCTGGATTTGGGTTTCTGAAGTCGGCAAAAGGCGTCTGTTCTCAGTTGGGCAACTCTTCATGTCTATGAAAACCTCAAGTGGGAGGGAATACCACCCCCCCTTTTGTGTCAGGGGTGTAGATTTTGTGTAGGAGCCTGCAGCGAAGGAAAGAAAACGAGCAGCAGCTCATGACTGCCTCGTGCGATCAGAACTTCACCAAGTCACCCGGTGAGCACATGCGACTTTGTGACGACAACTCCGAACCAGCATCGAAACCCAACCTCGGCCCAAGCTCCAGCGCACCTGTAAGATAAGAACCAAAGAAGGAGCCACCCGAAACCCGGATGACCGCGTGAAGCGAGTTAGCTTGGGGTTCAAGAGTGGTTCAAGACTATTCCGTTGCATATCTATCTTCCCCATGCTGTCATTCATGTAGTCGCAGCTGTACAGCGAGGCCTAAGTAGGCATTGAATAATATGGTTCAAGTACATCCCCCGGTTCTGACGGGTTGTGAGAAGACCTATGGGGTCTTGCCGAGGTGGGGCGGGACACCCGGGGCGGCACTAAGGCGGCTTTTTCGGCCGGAAGAGCACCCCCCCCCCCCCTCGCCCGTATTCCTCCCGTCAGGGCGGCAGTGCCACAGTCTCCTTCCTTTCCTCGCAAAACAGGCTCGCTTGCTTACTTAGAAGGCCTTTATGTGGCAGGTGGTCACGTCATCCCGTTCGCGCGACCGTACCCAGCCATCCCGTCTGTTTTGTGCTGTCTTTCCTGGTCTTTCCTTTTATTTGCCCAACTAGCACTTCCACTCTGCTCTGTGTCAGGTGCGTCTTTTGCGCCTCCTTGTTGCAGGGTGCGCCGAGGAAATTTTTGTCTTTTCTGCTGCCAAAGGTGCTGTCAGCTACCGCAAGCTTAATTAAGTCGGTTCGTCGCCTTTCATTCTTCCCGCATGGGTCGTTGCCATCTTCCTCAACTCCCGCAGGTTTTGCGCATTCCTGTGCAGGGTTCTTGTTCCCCCTGTCTCGCAATTGGGTTCTTCCCATGGTGCCAGGTCTGGGTGGTTGTCATCTTGCACAAGATGCGTAGGCTCTTCGCCTTCCCTTGCCGATTGTAAGTTTGGTGTTGTAATCCCAATCCCGAGATTGGGGGTCATGGCCTTTGCCATCTTACGCAAGTTCCGTAGAAACCTCGCCTGCTAAAACACAAAGTGCCGCTGCATAGTTAAAATTTGCCGCTGTAGTTGGAATTTGCCCACGAAGACATAGTAAACTTTTCTGACTTCTTTGGTCTATTGGGTGACTTGATTTCTCAACGTAAAGTCCAGAAACATGGTTTGGCATTCTCTATTAGGGGCCTGGGTTTTTGCCATGTTCCGCAAGTTCTGTAAGGTGTTCGCCGTCCATCTTCCTTTCCAGTTGTAGGGGTCTACCCGTATTCCCTCTCGAATCCGTCGTGAAGAGCGGCTATGACGACTACGGAGCCGCTCGGAGATGCTTGGGGGCTTAAGTGGGTTGACGGCCGCAGCAACGTCTGTGGGCCATTTTCCTCCTCCTCCTCCTCCTCCTGAATATGGTTCAAGACAGCCCTACTTTGTGTAATTAGCTGCCACACCCAGTGCGCCGAAAGGCCGACCCAAACTGCACAAACTCGGCATGTGGCCAGGTCCTAGGCAGACCCACAGCATCCCACAAAACCTTATACCCGAACCACCTTCACAAGGCAAGTCCTGAACCTCCAACCCTAAACCTCTATGCTTGGAAGCTTTTCTTCTCGTCCTCGCTGAAAGTGTTCGGAACTTTACCGACTCGTCGACCCTGACATGCGGGCTTGTCCTTGCGAATTTAGGAGGCTCACCCCTGGAAACCCCAAAGCCGAAACTGAACTTACCTCTCAAGCCCCTGCACCCGAGTGCTTCACCGCCCCAGCTCAAAGCGCTGAAGACACAGCAGAGGTTCTATCAAAAAGCGGCGCCTTGGCAACCTACAAACGTGGAGGGTTTCGGGTTTCTCCGAGTGGCTTGTTGCGCAGGAACAGGAGGGTTGGGGTGGAACTGTTACCATGTCTACCGCACCGGGCTCCCGGCTGATTGGATAGAGGTCCAGTTGGTCGGAAAAGGGCTTTTGTACGGGTTAGCGTTACAGGTTAGGAACGGTTGGGGCCTAGGGAGTTTGCAAATGTGCCTGCCATGCTGCAGGGTTCCTCACGAAGGAAACCCTCCTCCTGCAAACTTGGCTTGGGCTGCTGAGAAAGCATCCTCACCTATCCCTGCAATCTTGAATTCTTGCCCTGTTTTTTCGCCAGAACCCTGGGAACTAGACACTAAGCATGAGCCCCAAGAACGAAACTTTCAAAATCAAACACACACACACACACTGCAATCCCGAAGCTCCTCTGGAATGGGGGGAAAAGCCAAGCTCCTGGTATCGAAGTTCTTTGCAAGATTCCCAGAAGATGCCTGTTAGAATAGCGGTAGCAGTCAGAATGAAACAACACCCTCAAGTAATCTTCTGTTTATTTAGAGCAGCGGCCAACACCCCGAAGCATGGAGGGTGCGACCACCACGGGCCAGTGGGGAGCCACGCGGCTTGGCCGAAAGAGTTGGTCTGATTGATCGCACCGTGTGAGACTTGAACTGTCCAGGCGTTTACAAGTCTGAGCAGCCGGATTCGTTTACAAGTCTGTCGGGATTTGGGTGCGCTGATGCGGGATCATTTGATTCCATGACCTCTGGCTTTAGTTTCTGAGTCTCCGCGTGGCTCGTGGGTCGACCGCAAGCGAAAGGCAGCATCCCGGGCTTGGCTTGCAAACCCTAGCCATGCCTGTCCTGTGCGAGTGTGTCGGTGAGTCCAGTCGCTCATGGCTACCAGATTCACTAGATAGGTGGGTTTCTTGATCCTTGTTCATGGACCTTTCGGGGTTCTGGGTTCGAAACATGTTTAAGGCTTCAGGGTCCTGGGGTTTTGCAGATCCCCAGCACGAGTAGGTCGAGTTGCCGGGCACCCGGCTTCGGACACAACTGCAGGATCCTTGTGGTAGTGCTGGTTGGGACGGAGTGAATGTGCATCAAAATGACAGGACGTCAAAGGAGAACGTTTGTGTGGTACTTACGACAGGCCGATGTCCGCGTTTGAAGGTGAGGTTTAGGTGCAACCTCACTCATACATATACATGGTACCTTCTAGACGCATCTCTTTTATCGTACACTAGGACTTCAGTCATTGGCAAATCTATGCTCGTTCCTCACTCCCCTTACCCCGATTAACAACATCGGGTGGGCATTTTTGCCCGGGTTTGACCGGCCCCTATGCCCGGGAGAGAGAGAGAGAGAGAGAGAGACGGACGGAGACAGAGACAGAGACAGAGACAGAGAGAGTGATGGATGGATGGATGGATGGATGGACGGACGGACGGATGGACGGATGGACCGATGGTCGGATGGACGGATGGACGGATGGACGGATGGGATGGATGGGATGGAGGGATGGAGGGATGGATGGGTTATGTAGTTTTTAGATAGACAGTTAGAACTCAAAAAACATCCTTGGCCTCCTATTGTCAAGTCAGCCGGCAGACACCCCCCAACTGAAAGCGCTTCCAGTCCTCCCGAATCGCCAGACCCCAAAGCCTACACCTCATGGTCCGAGCAAGGTGTGACACAAAGCAGTCCACTTACCAGCAGAACGCTCCTGCGGATATCCCATTGATCCACCAGCCTCCCGGACAAGAACAGGGCTGAGGATGCATGGATTGAGGGTGTGGGGGGTTCAAGTGCTTCGCCTGCGGTGAGCATTGAGAGCACCCGAGAAGATCCTGAAGCTCTGAGTGTCTCGTAGCGAAACGACGGGCCCAGGCTCGTCTTGTGTTGAGAGGTTCACGAGTTTAGGATTCTAGCTTAAAGCTGTGGGCTTCGGGTGTGCCTCTTGTTGCTGTCCTGGTTGTGTTGCAAAACTAGATTCAAAAGGATTCTGAGCGGTTCATAGGCTTCGGGTTTGAGGCTTCGATCCGTGTGCCGGTTCACGCACTGGCCAACAGTCATGAGCGGATCCCAAAACAGCGAAGCGGCGAGAGGCGGTGGGTTGTGGGGTTCAAGGGTTTTGAGGAACATTGCTGCGCGATCGTCCACTCTTGGGCCTTGGAGCCTCCTGAGCACTCATTCATAGTTGCAGCTCTGTTTTAGCCAGACGTGTGTGTGAAGAATTGCTTGACTTGTGCGAGTTGTGAGCGTCTAAAGTTCAAATCCCAACTTTTTCCAAGCGGGGCCGCGATTGTTTGGCCAAACTGGCTTTTGACTGAGTCCGTCCATCGGCACTGTGGACGTGGAAGGTGCGCTGGTCTTGTCTGGTTGTGCGGGCAAAGTAGCTCGAACCAACTCGGTTCCAAGCTAGATCTTCTTGAGTGGCAGTGTTTGTCGCACTCCTTGGGTTTCAGACCGTTCGATGGTTTCGCATCTTGCTCTCTTGCACTTTTGGCTCTGTGGCCGAAGCTACCAAAAAATCATGGCTTTGGCATTGTCGGACTAGTCCAGGCTTGCTTGACTGACTTACTTGACTTAGTAATGCTGCCGGATGTGCAAGGCATCGTTTCTAGTAGTTTTGCGAGTTTGGGTTCGAAATCAGCATGGATTCCACTGCGGCGGATGAATGGGTGGGCGAAGATACTTGCCTTTTCCCATGTGAAGACCTTGAGCCGCTGGAAACACAGCTTTCCGAGGAGCTCGACACAGAGCTAAGGGGATGCTCTGTCCAAGTTGGTCCGCACAAGGTGCCGGTTTCTAGGTAAGGTCGTGGAGGGGGTCTCTGTGGGTCATGCATCATTAAACACGTTCTTCCCTTAAGGATCTCGCAAGATGGTCCCGGATGAATCAACGAAGACGCCTCATGTAGGATAGACAACTCGAGGTGAAGCTGTACATGGCAAAACAACGAGCCGACGACTTGTCCCCCGACGACTTGGGCCTGCGAATCTGGCCGGGGACACACGCCATGGCCTTCCTGTCCTTGTGCTGTCGATAGTTATTTTTCCGTTTCTCTGCAACGCACAAAGCCCACACCCCATCACAAAAAGACAAAGCAAATCAACAAGCCTACTACCGTAGTATGTTAATAATGGGTCCGGAAAAGCCTTGGCGATCTTCTTGGAAGTTTATTTCTCGTAGCAAGGCTTCTTCGCCTCGAGCGTGAAGGTGTTTTGGCTGGCCGGTCCGTGTTGGACGTGGGGTGTGGGACGGGCTTCATTGGCATTTTGGCGAGGAAAGCCGGCTGTGGACTATCGATCCTATCGGATCGTCCCGGTCGGGCGCTGTGTGCTGCTCGGGTCAACGCACTGGCAAATGGGGACGACGGCGACATCCTGGTGAGGTGCCTATCCTGGGGTCCAGGTAGCGTAGATGACACTGAAGGTGCAGTCTACAACGTACTCCTCCTGTCCGAGGTTTTGTATGTTGCCCAGCCCACGTGTGTTCCATGGAGCCTGGACGAGGACGACGTGGCAGCCCTGGTGAAGCTGACAAAGTTGAAGCTGAGCCCAGAGGGAGATGCCTACATCACGTACGGTAATCGGGAGGCAGGCGGTAGCGAGCAGGTCCAGGCAGCTGCGGAGGCTGCAGGGCTTAGTTTTCGGGAGCTTCCCTTGGAGACGGTGATCCCCGAGGAGGTTCTTTCACAGAAGAGGACTACAGCGCTTCGCCGGGTCCGAGTCTTTCACCTCCGCCACGCAAGAGGGGACTGAGGAAAACGGAGACTGTGAGTGTGGGCTTCGTCACAGTGGCTTCGAAGCGTTCTTGGCTTTGCATGGCTTTGCTTGTCACCCCTCCTGTTTCCACATGATTCGTTGGCAGGTTACTTGATTGAGCAGTTCGACTACTTCTCAACAATGGTGTTTCCACCTCAGCACTTTTTGTGCCGAAGCCGAAGTGTTGCTTCATGAAGAAGCTCGGGGAAGCGTCTGAGGGTTTCAGAAAATGGAGGGCTGTAGATTAGAAGCTTAAGTGGCTAGCAGGATTCTTGGATGTGTAATTTGCAATGGCAGCACACCCCGATTTGATCCCTAGCAAGGTCGGACTACAAGTACGCAGAGAAGCTATGCTACAATCGCACGAGGACTTCGAATAAGATGGGGGCAGGAACCACGGTTCTCTGCGTTGGGGTCCAGTTGTGAGGGGCCGCTTGGACTGTGTATCTCAGAGTGACAGAGTGAGGGTAAAACTTTAAACTTTAAACTTCCTGGCTTCACATACTTGGTCTATAGTAGAAATGTCGAAATTTTTTGGGCCCCGTGATTCAAGACGAGAGCTCCACTTGTTAGCAAGTTGTGTCCATCTGACCAAATCCACAAAGGGTATCCCATCCCTAAGCTCGTATACCCCAACACCTGGGAGGCGATTACACTTCAACCAAAACCGCACCTAAACAGCCTCAACCGCGCCGCCCACTGAGTTTCAACTTTTCTGACAGCGCTGCCCATGGACACTGAAAGCTCAAAGCCATGTTCTCACACGCAGGACCCTGGAAGACACGAAGAAAAGGTGTATCGACCCCAGAGTTGACAAACACACCTCTGCACAGGTGCTCCCGCCTTGGATATTTCTGGTGCAAAACTTCATGGAGGTTCATGGGTAGCTGCAAGGGATTCAGCTAGGGATCTAGTTCCAGTAAAGTAAAGTAGATGAGGTGCATCGGATGATATTTGTCAAGAAAAATCTCCACCCGTTGTCCAATGAAGACGCTCCTCCGACCTGTCCACCTACCAACACGAAACCTGAATGTGCTGAGGTTCCTGCAGGGCCTAGTTTCTGGGTATCTCCTACGGAGTGTAGAAACTCTGAATGTTAAGTGGGAGTAGTTGAAGTTGAACATCCAGGACACATGCCTAACCCGAGAAACCAAAAACAATGATAGACCTGAAGCCTTCATCCGTTGTCCACCTGTAGAAGCACCCTGCGCATATTGGTCGCATTGCTTGGGCGACGACGGCCCTGAAAGCACGCAGAATGTGCAACTTCCGAGGTGAGAAGCTCTTCCAGGAGCACGGCGACATCACGGCCGAATGTGATACCTCCCAGGCTTCGCCCGGCTTTGCAGGGTCCTCTTTCTTTGCACACAGCAACTGGCACTCTGGTTCGTTGAAGCGGGGTGTTCACTTTACTGCAGCCTCAGGGAGGGCCTTCCCTGAATTGAATTTTGGGCTGGTTCAGGGGCCGGAGCATCCCGACACCTGTCCGACCCATCCATCAGGACACTCTCGATGCCGAGTCTTGCTCGTATCTTGGATGAAGGTGTGCAGTGGGCGGCTAGAGGCACCTCTCCAGCCAGTAGATTGACCCCAAATTATACGTCAAGCCAACCCGGTGCTACAGTTCCCGTTGACAGTTTCCCGTTGACAGTAGAGGTGACTGAGCCTGTGGGAGAGAGGGGGGGGGCCCAGTCCTTGAGTCTACCTCTTCCGTGCTCCCGATCTTCGGAAGATTCAGAAGATCGAAAGCAACTTGAAGGCAACTTGAATCAGCATTTCAACTCTCAGCACATCCGACATACACCTCCTTGTTTGGGTGGCCCACATGTATGACTACTGCTGTATACCTGAAGGAAACTAGGCGGCCACCCCGTTTCCCCTCAAGCTTCTGATGTCTCGAAGAAGCTCGAAGGCCATGCCTTGAAGGAGTTCCCGTAGTCACTGTAGAGTTTTGAATGATCCCGACTCCTCAAGGCTTTAGCATCCTTAGCAGCGCATGCAGAAAAGCAGAGCTGTAAGTGGAAGGCCCAGCTACAAACTCATCAGCACAACCTTCATGCTCCCTACCACCACGAAACCCTGAAGCGAGGTTTGGATCCTTGTAGCAATGTTGGCCAACAGAGACCTCACCAAAGGCTTTCGCCAACACGAAACGAGCGCAGAGGAAGTCAGAAACTAAGATGGTAAAGCCAAGCGCTCGTGAAATGCTAGCATGCTAAACGGTGAGTCCTGAAAGTGTGTTATAGCAAAGCAGAACTGGCTTCAGCTTAACTTAAGACCTTGTTTTTGTGTAGAGAGTCTGGGCCAAGGAGGCAATCTCCAAACATACGCAGGCCTCCGAGCTAGTAAACAGCATTCTCTACCACACTGCGACAACCTACGGGAAGCCAAGAGTTGTCATGGAAGACGGGCGCAAACATTTCCTCCATTACAGCCATGGCGCAACCTGGCATCGTCTTCAGCTCCCGGCGCGCCCCGGCCACTTGCAGCATCTTAGCCGTCGCGAGGGGGGAAGGCTTAGGTCTTGCGAGGGGGGAAGGCTTAGGTCTTGCATCACCTGGGGCAATAAGTGTGGATGCTCTCTGGATGCAACGGGAGAGAGAGAGAGAGAGAGAGAGAGTGTGGGATGCATAGGATTCAGGAGTTCAGGGTTTGGAAGCCCATAGATCCAAGATTTCCGGATTCCATGTTTAAGCAAAGAGTCCTCAACCGAAGGCTGCAAAGAGTATTTTTCAAAGCCTAAAAATATCCGCTTCCAGGTTTATGGTCGTCGAGGTATGGTTGCTACCAGTCAGCCGCTGGCCAGCGAGGATCGGGCTCCGGGGTGCTTGTGGATTGTGGGTTTCAAGGTTTGAGAGAGGTCTTGAGGGCTTAGGGCTCAGGGTTTGAATGGCTTCAGGGTTTGGGAGTGAGAGGGCTTCAGGGTTGAGGGTTCAAGGTCTCGGAGAAGGGATTCGTCAGAAATTTGGACACCTACGAAGAGTTGCTACGTTTGCGGTGATGAGCAAGGCTTTTTGTGCTTCGGCTCTGCCTGATTTCAGTATTATATGATATTATATGATATGATCATGATGCTCATAGATGTTTGGCGAATGCCAGAGATGGTCTGGAGATGTAGCTAGATTTGGAGGAGTCGGTGTATCAGTATATGCGGGTCTCGTGGCCTCGTGCTAGGGGCACTGGCAACACACCGGCACACCCAATGTTTCCTCTCGTCGCGGCTATTCCAGAATGCCGGGCAAGCCTTGAACGTGATTCGGTGGCCCAACCACATGGCACAGTGCCCAGGTCACGGATCCTAGATCTCGCCATAGGTCTCAGTTCCATCATGGACCCTATGCAGTGGATGGTCGGAGCGCTAGGTTTCGAAGCCCTGCATCCATAAGCAACACCATACAGCCCGTGGTGTTTTTCAGAAACTGCCTTGGATGTCGTCGGGTGAGCTGAAATTTGTCCCTGGCCGAGCAGCTTCTCAATAAACCTCCATGCGACTTGAACGGAGTGCTGGCATCTTACGCGAAAGGCCTTCTTGGCGCGAGTTTTTGCTCAAAGGGTCGATTTGCAGGACCTGCAAGTCCAGTTAAACCTGGTTGTAGGGTCATGCACTCGGTTCTCGTCACACAAACCTTAAATGTCCAGGCGGCCTGAGCCATTAAAGCCCGAAGCTCGTCTGAATCTGTCATGCAGGCCGGCATGCGGATCCTTCAGGCTGGGGGCACAGCCGCAGATGCCTGCAACCCTGCCGCACAAGAGGGAGCTTCAGAAGCCTTCGGAGACTCAAAGTCCCTACTCTTGGGTTTTGGCCCCTAGTGACCCTAGTGATGTTGAATGTCAAGCCACGAAACCCCACACCGACGCAATCTCAACAGCTGCATCTCCAGTGCCGGAGTCTAATGTTAACGCTGCTCGTCGAATGACCGGGACAGCTTCCTGTGCCGCACGTGCCCGCTGCCGTAGTTGCAGATTCGATCTTTTGGGGAATCATAGCATCCGGGCCCCGACTGCAGAAGGTTTATACATGTTACCGTAGCAAGCAGCCCATGAGCTGCGAGTCATTGCATGCTTGCAGCCCGAACCCTACGGCTGCAGGGTCTCAGCGCAGGTGTCGCAGCCGCAGCCGCCCTCAATGTCACGGAGCCCTGCAACACTGGCATTGGAGCGGGCGGGGGTACATAGGCTTCGCTGCTGAGGTAGGTTATGTCAAAGCCAGCACAAGGCGTCATATGTTTTGATGCCGCAGCAGGGCCCTGGTTTTTTTGCTAACGTTGGCTCTTGTTGGGGGCCCTTGGTAGGGTTGGGCTAGGCCCCTGGTCCTTTGGTCTGGTTCCTGGTCCCTTGGTCCTCTGGTCTCGGGTCCCCCCTGGTCCTGCGGGTCAGGGCGTGTTTAAGATATGTGATGAACCTCGGTCGCCACATGAGGGGGCGTGTTTAGGATATATGTTGAACCTGAATCACCCAATAATTAAGGGATACGCTGTCAGGGTGTGTGTGTGTGTGTGTGCTTGTTTGTGTCTTTGTGTGTGTGTGTTTGTTTTTGCGCGTGTGTGTTTAAGATATATTATGAACCGGAATCGCAACCTGAGGGGGCGTGTTTAAGATATATTATGACGAGCCGGAATCGCCACATGAAAGGGTGTGTTCAAGAAGTATAATGAACTGAAATCGACAAATGATTTGGCGTGTTTAAGATACCTGTTCAACAACAACAGCAACAACAACACAATCTATCTGGCTTGTCTGTTGAGTACGCTTGTGTGTGTGTGCGCACGGAATGCAAAGTACCACCCCAGGCATGCATCAAGACACCATCGACAATCCTTCACACTAAACAAGCTCCTTGTCAGTGTTTTTCGCTGCTTTGTCAGCCCCCCCCCCGCCGGGCCCAGCTTGTTTGAGCCCCCGTGCAAGTTCGCTTCAACATGACATCCTGCCAGCAAAAACAGCGCGCGCATATGGATCCTTTCAGAAAGAGACATTTTGGTTGGCTGCGCCCCCCAAACCCCCTAGCTCTCTTTTTCAGCCCTGCCGCGGCCGCGGGTCTGTGAAAAGTTGTGGGGCGGGTTTAGCAGTTTAGCGAAGGTGAAGACTCGGTAAATCAGGGTGCGTGTTCAAGAGATGTGATGAGGGGGCGTGTCTAATAAGTATGGTGAAGCGGTCTCGCCCAATGGGGGGAGGGGAGGCGTGTTTAAGGTATATGATGAACCGGAATCGCCACATGAGGAGCGTGTTTAAGATGTATTATTTGGGTGTATCCCCCGCCCATTACCAGTCAAATACTACTTCCCCTAAATTTACACCCCCAGAACAAGCACAAGTACTTGGAGGCCTTGGAGTTCCCAGTTTTGGGGTCCCCAATTGTTCAGCAACTTTTGGAGTTTGACAATTTGGGTTCGCAGACCCAGTACTCCCAAGGCAGCCAAAGCCTGCCCCACCAGCCAGCCACCTACTCACCCCAACCCAACCCAACATTGAGTTATGTTTTTATAGTTTTGCAAGTTTTGCAGCTTCGCAGTCGTGTTATCAAAGGGTTTATAGTGCGGAGCCAGTAGATTTAGGTCGGGCATTCAGGCACAGGCTTGGATTTGCCAAATGAATTATTTTTGTACCAAAAAAAGCGCTGAAAAAGTGCTTCGCAAAATGCGATGGAATTTGGAGATGTGCAAAAAGTGAAAAGATGCAAAAAAAAGTGTGGCAAGCTGTACTGGTGGCTGGTGCATGCCTGGGTTGGGAATATAGAAAATGCAGGAAAAAAGTGAGGAAAAAGTGAAAAAAAGTGAAGCCAAGAGAGAACAAGAAATTTCCAGTGCCTTTATTGCTTTTATTTTGCATTTGCTTTTCCAGGTTACATTTTGCAAAGGCATTTTTGGTGCTTTTTTTCTACATTTATTTCACAATTTAATTAAACTTAACAGTAGATTATAACGCGGAGCCAGGGTGCTACCTGGTGAGGCCATGCCAGTAGTTTAAAGTGCGGAGCCAGGGTGCTACCGGGTGAGGCCAGGCCAGTAGTTTATAGTGCGGAGCCAGGGTGCTACCTGGTTAGGCCAAGCCCGTGCCGCAGGAAACTACCTCGGCTAAAATTTACGCCGGGCTACCAGTGGGTTCCAAAAAGTGGAAAGTAGATTGCAAAAGGGAGCGCAAGAATAGCACAATTGTTTTGCAACTCTTGAGCACAAGCCCAACCACAAGCTTCAAAATCAAGCACAAGAAAAAGCACAAACTAGAGTAACTAGAGTCACTAGAGCACAAGAAAGCACAAGAATAGCACAACTGTTTTGCAATCCTGGGCACTTGTGCCCAACCACAAACTCCAAAATCAAGCACAAGAAACAGCACAGACTAGAGCACACAAAAACACGATACTAGCACAACTGTTTTGCAATATTGAGCACAAGCCCAACCACAAACTCCAAAATCAAGTGCAAGAAAAGCATAAACTAGAAATCTCTAGTGCAATCCGAGGAAGCTGCCTTTTGTAATTTGTTTGTAAAAAGCACAAACTAGAGCACGAAAAATACACAAAAGTAGCACAATTTTTTTGCAATGCTTGAGCACAAGCCCAACCACAAACTCCAAAATCAAACAGAAGAAAAAGCACAAACTAGAGCACAAAAACGCACAAGAATAACACAACTGTTTTGCAATCTTGAGCACAAGCCCACCCACAAACTGCAATATCAAACACAAGAAACAGCACCAACTAGAGCACAACAAAACACGATAATAGCACCACTGTTTTGCAATATTGAACACAAGCGAAACCACAAACTCCAAAATCCAGCACCAGAAAAGCACAACCGTTTTGCATTTTGGAGCACAAGAAAAAGCACAAACTGTTTGCTAATTTCAAATTGATCAAGAGAACCGGAATTCCCTTTCAAACTTAATCAAAAAAAGGCAGCGCCGAGGCCCTGGGAGGCTTTGGGAGCGTTGGGAGGTCTGGAAACAGTTTGAAACGAGTATTCCAATGGCCTTGCGTTCTGCAGATTTCAATTTTGCAGGAAGGGGAAGCAATTTTTCGGAGCTTGTCTTGTTGGAGATTGAGGTGTTGCACTCAGGTATTCAATATTATTCATTTGTGTGATTTAGAAAATCGCTTAACTCGCTAGATTTTCTTGTGCTTGTCGTTGTGGTTCATCTTGTGGTGTCTGTCAATGGGGCGGGGAAGCACCCAATATATTATGATGAACGGGAAGCGCCATAGGAGCGGGTGTGTTGACGATATATGATGAGCTGCAATCGCCACATGAAAAGGCATGCTTAAATGCATGGTGAAGCTGGACAAATATGATGAACTGGTCTCGCCACATGAGGGGCGTGTTGAAGATACATTTGAATTGTAATCCCCAAGTAGCTTGGGGCAAAACAATAATTCAATACCCTGCAAGTTGGAGCTCCCAATAGCTTGACACAACGCAAAAACATGCAAATTGTAATTACTCAATAGCTCGACGCAAAGCAAGCCCCTGCACATTGCAATTCCCAATAGCTTGACGCAAAGCAAAACCCTGCAAATGGTAATTTTCCAATTGCTTGACACAAGGCAGAAGCCTCGAAATTGCACTCCCCCCAGTAGCTTGGGGCGAAACAATGCCCTACAAGTTGGAAGTCCTGAGTATCTTGGCACAAGGCAGAATCCTGCAAATGGTAATTCCTCAATAGCTTGATGCAAGACAGTGCATTCGCCCAATAGCCTGGCGCAAAACAATACCCTAGAAGTTGGAATTCCCCAATAGCTTGAAACAGCGCAAAACCCTGCAAATTGTAGTTCCCTGATACTCTGCACCCAATAGCTTGACACAAGACAGTAGACTCGAAATTGCACTCCCCCACTAACTTGCGCCAAAACGAAACCCTGCTAATTGCAATTCCCCAATAGCTTGACACAAGACAGGAGCCTCGAAATTGGAATCCCCCAATATCTTGCGGCAAAACGCCACCCTGCTAATTGCAATTCCCCAATATTTTGATGCAAAACAGTAACAAATGCTGCAGTGTACAGTATTTGCAACATTTTGCAACCAAAATAGAAGGGCCAACGTTGGCAAATGAGACCGGGGACCGCCAGCGTTAGGACAAAACACCTTCCGGCAGCACTTGAGGAGGGTTGCTCCACTTCCTCGGAACCTCGATGCCTCTGTAACTTTTGATTCCCACTTTCATCAGAACGTACTCTGTCTATACCACTTTTAGGTTTATGAGCACCAATGGCCCGGAACCATAGAAAGGAAACCTGATGCCTTGCGAGGAGGCGATGCCTTCGCACTCTATTACAATGCCTCGACACAGAAGGCCTCCAGACATAGAATTTCTCAGCCATGCCATGGGCCGTCATGCTCCCGGCCTCTTGTCTGGGTCCGTTGTGTTTGTAGAGGTTGCAGTTGCTCGAATTTCGCGCAGATGCGAAGCTCGGTCATCCAGATTCCATTGAATTCAAGGGTGGTTCAAGCTCCCAACCAACATTTTCTCAGCAGGCTGTCCCAAACTCCTCAATTCGATTTTCCGACCCCAGCTTGAAATTGGATTCTACACAAGAACTCAATCCCAAATCCTCACAAGACCCCGCCAACATCTGCAGTCCGGGAGTGAGCTTCCAAGCAAACCGCTGCGGTGTTTGGGTTGGTACTGAGCTCTTTGCAGGCTTCACTCACGCAACTTGGTATAATTTGTTTTCAACCAGCTAGGGATAGAAAACATGCATGCGAAGGAAGCCGGACTCTCAAAGCCTGACTGGTCAAGACGCGCTCCCAAAACAGAATGACCGAAGTCTTCCTCCCGTGATTGCCGAAGCACCTTAGACTTGTTGACCAGGAGTGCAAGCCTGTTTTCCAGTTTGATTATGTGTTTTCGTTGTTGGGTCGTGGTTCCCTGTGCAGGCAACCCCAGCATGCCGCAGCAATCTACTGTCGTGCTTACCTTGAAAACGAGCAGAGAAACCATAGCTTTTAGCACCACCTCTGTAGCCGTTACCACGAAAGCATGAGTCTGATTCGAGAAGTGGATTTTTTGTGTCGCTTTTTGCTTTCAAGGCTTAGGGTCGTGCCCTGGTACTTCTCGTCAGCTTGTTTGACTTCGACTCACAACAGCCCATAAAGCCTGCACAGACATGCATTAGACAAGTGGTAAGCTGCCAAGAGGGCATAAACGAAGCTCTCAGCCCCATACCAGCTCGAAATTATGAAAGACAAACTTGAAAGTCCCGATGGGCACCTGTTAGGTGGAGTGCCTCCAGGGCTGCGGCCGAAGTCCTGCCGGCTTGACGCTGGAAGCAGTGCGAAAGCACCCGGACATGGCAGGTGCCAGAAGAAGGGAGGGAACGTATGGTGTTGGGTTGGGACTTTCAAATTCCGACCATGCACGAACGACCCACGGCCTGGTTTTAGCCTTTGCTGCGGATCCTGCGCTCTATACAGGATTTGCACAGTAGTTAGCGGTTTGGGGGCACCATGGCGCCAATGCTTTTGGCCCCTGCCGCCTGCGAAGCTGCACCCCAGCCTGTGCTTGGAGAGCTCGGGAGTTAACAAACGCTTCGCATCGTCCGCCACAGGCGAAGAATAGTCTTGGCAGGGATGAGTAAGGCGAATCGTGCCTTTCGGTCCATCAGTCCACAGTGGCCCCTGTAAGGGTGGCTATAGGGGATCAGGGGGCATCGCGAGCGTTGGGTGGGGCCCGAGTAGGATCTGGGTGTTGGGATATAAGGGCCGCGCAGCATCGGACCAAAAGACCCTGTTGTGGATCAAGAAGTCGATCTCCAGACCCCAAAGCCCGATCCAAGTAACCGTTCAGCACAGTCAGAAGCCTCAGACACCCGTCACAAGCACTGACATACTTTGATCCCTTTCCTAAGAACTGGCTCATGTGAAGCAGCCAGTTTCAAATTATCTACTAGCGGTGCTAGTATCAGCGGTACAGCTGCCGGGAGGCCAAGAAGATCTACCCTCCCTCTCGGCGCTTTGCGTCACGGCCCGGGTCGCAGCATGATTTGCGTGGGTTTTAGTTTAAGTGTTAGGTCTCTTTTTCAGGGGTCGAGGGTCTCGGTTTCTTATGAGGCATGTGGTTCCTCAAGCCTTGCCATACGCTTGCTTTTTCTCGATGAGTCCAGCTCGTGCCAAGAGAGAGAGTCGAAACCCTTCGCACCACTAACCTCGGCTGGCTTGTCCGAGAGTGAGCGCCGAAATCGTTTTGGTCTATTTTGGTCTGCATGGACGCATTTCAAGATCCAGATCCGTGTACAGTGTACTTGACACCTTTCGCCATCAGTCGCAGACGGCGACACCCTACGCCCCTCAGCAGGCAGAGTTTTAAACAGGTCTCATCTACATCCGAGTGAGGGAGCAGGTCCCTTGTGGTAACTGCTGTTAGGGTTTTGGAGAGTGTTAACACTTGTTGCCATTGTTGCCGGATGCAAGAACTCGTTCTTCGTCGTCAGCTCAAACAGCAGGTGCCGGGCGCAGCTGCTGCATGGGAAAGCGCAGTGCAGCGCTGGGGGAAGCTGAGTCTGAGGACGGCTGGGTTCGGTTTGCACAGTAAGGCAGTCATGTTGACTCCTGGTCAAAGACCCCGTCCACCGGCAAGTACAGGCATACTGTGCTGGGCTGTTGGCCGGCTGACATTTTGCACAGGCTCTTGCCTTTTTAGCGAGACTGCCACTGTCATCATGTTAGCAAAACTTGCAACACTTGTCTGATCCAAGACACGCACCCCCAAAGTCTTCCAAACTCTATTCTGGTCTTCAGACTTGGCGCTGGTGTCGGGGTGGGGTAGTGCCGCCGACCTACCAGGACCAGATGTAGTTTCATGTTCAGGGATGAGAGTGTTGGCGCAGGCACAATGTCATGGGACATCAGGGGCACGTAAGACTACCAGAAGCTAGCGGAGCACGACGTACATAGTTGCGACACGCCTCTCAGCTGTATTTGCGCTGTAATTTGAGGGCTATGGCCTGGTGCTTCTTCTGTGGAGGTTGTGCCATGGTGGGTTTG